>RJWJ010000883.1:0-166407 GCA_004363605.1 Indri indri
CTGTTCCTTATTGGAGCAGTCCATTCTCTACCATCTTTGAGAGTGTACTATACTTTCTATACTCTGTCTTTAAACTCAGGGACTTCTCCGTTCGTGGAGACAGACCCGTTCCCTCTTTGGGACATACTATGCTTTAATAAATCTTGGTACTTTGCCTGCTGGCATCTGCTTTGCTTGCTCATTTGTTCCATCAGCTCAGTACCAGTAACCATTCTTCAGTACTGGGAAACTCCACTCGTGGGGATGGACTCATTCCCTCTCTGGAACATACTTTCGATTTGCAATAAAGGCTGCGTGTGTGTGAATCGCTTTATGCTTGTGATTGTTCCATCATCCCGGCCTGGCTTCTGATTCTTCCAAGCACGGAGCCAAAAAACCAGGGAAAACACTCGAGACGTCCTCCCAGTCTTTTATGCAAATACATACAAACACGAAAATATATTCACAGGCTTCATTTTTTAGGAAAAAAAGGTAGCATTTCAAGCCAGACAATATTTCATCGTTTTTTTACTTTAAAATATTATTGGAGATCACTCTATCCTGTTACATAAAGGATTCTTCTTACAGATGCATAATATTCCTCATTCTTCTTACAGATGCATAATATTCCATTATGTAAATGTAGCCTGGGTTATTTAATCAATTTCTTATTGCTATAGACATGGTTTGTTTTCAGTTGTTTATTATTACAATGCCTCAGTGAGTAATCCTGTTCATATATCATTTAGAATGTACGTGCATTTTTGTAGGAAAAAGGCCCAGAAGAGGGAATCTGGGGTCAAAGAGCAATTGTAGTTGTATTTTGGTCAATAATGTCAGATTTCCCTGCATAGGAGTTGTGCCATTTTCCACTCTTACCAGTAATGTATAAGAATTCTGTTCCCCCCACCACCCCCCTCTCTCATTCTCTCTGTCCTTCTGAAGGATAAAATAAATTTTACTTTTATATATCTTAAAAAAATTCTGTTTTCCCACAGCCTCACCAATCATTTTCCTAACAATTTGGAATATGATAGGTAAGAAAAGGCTTCTCCGTAAAGTGTTTGCATTTTTTTTTTTAATTTCAGGGTATTGTGAGGGTACAAACATTATGGTTACACTTTATGTCTTTGCCTCACCCAAGTGCGGGTTAAAGGCATTTTTTTCAATTATAAGTGAAAAATCTGAAAATCGTTTTCTATTTTTAAATATGATTTGTATTTGTTTTTCTAAAAACTGTCAGTTCATATTCTTTGCACATTTTTCTGTTATATTGTTGGTCTTATTATTCTTGATTTCTACAGGATTTTTACACATTAAGGAGGTTAGTTTTTTGTGTTACAAACTGTAAACATGTTTCACTGATTTTTATTTGTCTTTTGACTTTGCTATGATTTTTAAAATAATTTAGAAACATTTAATATTCTTTTTACTTAAGCCTTCTGGATTTTGACTTTTTGTTAAAAAGGACTACTTAACTACTAACTTCAAAAATTCACTCATGTTTACTTCTGATACTTATGGAATTTCTTTTATTATTACTATTATTTAAACCTTTAATCCAATTGAAGTTTATTATGGTGTATACTGTGAGTGATAGATCCAAAACTTATCATTTTCCTTGAAATGGCTTTTAGTTATCCAAACAAGATTTATCCTAAAAATTTACTTTTACCCACTGATGTGTTGTTGCCAATTTTATCATAGAGTAATTTCTATATTTTAGCCTATTTCTGAACTTTCCATGCTATTCCATTGCTTTCTCTGTTTATATTGAATTACAACATGGTTGTAAGTATTAGCATATTTTATGTTATATTTTAATTTCATATAGGACTAATATCTCTTCATTGATTTTCTTTTACAATATTTTTCTACCTGTTTTCCTCTACTTCATTTCCCATATGAACTTTTAACCATAATTGCTTAATTTTAGAAAACAGAACAAAAATAACAACACACCAGTTAGTACTTGATATTACATTAATCTGTTATTTATAAATTTTATAATTTATAAGTTAACTTAGGGAGAATCAATATCTTTATATTATTGAATCTTCCTAGCTAAAATATGATATATTTTTCCATTTGTTCTACTCTACTTGCATTCTTCGGGAAACCTATAGTTTTATTTTAGTTTTATTTCTATATATATTCACCTTTTCTGTTATTATTGTAAATGAAGGAAGTCTTTTTTAATTTGATTTTTATTGGATTTTGTGTAGCCGTCTATTGATTTCTCAATACTAATTTTATGTCCCAATAACTTATTGTTTCTCATACTTTTTCAGAACATTTTCCTGTGATTACTTACTGGTATACTTTCCTTTTATTTTTTTTCGAGACAGAGTCTCACTGTGTTGCCCAGGCTAGAGTGCCGTGGCGTCATCCTAGCTCACAGCAACCTCAAACTCCTGGGCTCAAGCGATCCTGCTGCCTCAGCCTCCCAAGTAGCTGGGACTACAGGCATGCGCCACCATGCCCGGCTAATTTTTTCTATATATTTTTAGCTGTCCAATTAATTTCTTTCTATTTTTAGTAGAGACGGGGGTCTCGCTCTTGCTCAGGCTGGTTTCGAACTCCTGAGCTCAAACGATCTGCCCGCCTCGGCCTCCCAGAGTGCAAGGATTACAGGCGTGAGCCACCGCGCCCGGCCACTGGTATACTTTCTTATCATCTGCTATATGAAATACTTTTACCTCCTCATTTTACACTGTTATACCTCTTTCTTTCTCATATTAATCTTACTGGCTAATGCATCTTATATAATTTTTTTTTTTTTTTGAGACAGAGTCTCACTCTGTTGCCCGGGCTAGAGTGCCCTGGTGTCAGCCTCGCTCACAGCAACCCCAAACTCCTGGGCTCAAGCGATCCTCCTGCCTCAGCCTCCCAAGTAGCTGGGACTACAGGCATGTACCACCATGCCCGGCTAATTTTTTCTATATATATTTTTTAGTTGTCCAGCTAATGTCTTTCTATTTTTTTTAGTAGAGACAGTTCTCGCTCTTGCTCAGGCTAGTCTTGAACTCCTGAGCTCAAGCGATCCTCCTGCCTCGGCCTCCCAGAATGCTAGGATTATAGGTGTGAGCCACCGCGTCTGACCTGCATCTTATATAATGTTAAATAGCAATTGTGGTAGGGAGCATTTTGTTTTCTCCCTGGTTTAACTGGAAAACCAACAATGCATGATAATCAAATAAAATGTTTGCTTTAACATTACTAAATGCACAGACAATCCTCAACATACAATGATTCGATTTAGGATTTTCTGACTTTACGATGCTGTGAAAGCAATATACATTCCGCAGAAACCATACTTTGAATTTTTATTCAAAATTCTTTATAACTTTATTGTAAAATAAGCTTTGTGTTAGATAACTTTGCCCAACTGTGGGGTAATGTAAGTGTTCTGAGCATGTTTAATATCAGCTAGACTAAGATATGATGTTCACTTGGTTGGGTTTATTAAAAGCATTTTTGACTTCCAATATTTTCCACTTATGATGGGTTTATCAGGACATAACCCCATGATAAGTCAGGAAGCATCTGTATATAAATCATTTAAATGAAGTATTTGTTGAATCCTGTTTTATCAGGTGTTTTTATTTTATTTGTTTTGTTTTAAAAAGGAATAGGATTGAATCCAAATTGACTTTTCAACATTTTTTGAATATCAATCATATGAATTTGCATTAAATTGCATCAATGAGATGCATCGATGGGAGATAAATGAGAATTTTCTGTGGTTTTCTTTTTTGTGCTTTTTCTCAGGTTATGGATAAAATATTTTTCATACTTGATGAGAGTAATTTTAATATATTCTTGCTTTTTATGTACTCATGAACAGGCAAATTATCATCAGAATTATCTGTTCTCTGTGGATTTGGTAGGATTTCATGTGAAATCCTTTGAGCTTGGTGTGATTCACAAAGAGGAGGACATTATTTTATTTATGAATTTCTCCAATTATCTGGGGAAATTATCTGTTTCAACTTTCTCTTCTGGTAATGCTTCTTGTAGATTTAATTTTTCTAGAAAATTATCCATTTTATTTAGAATTTTGCATAGGACTGCATAAAATAGTTTGTGAGTCATTTTTAAAAATGCCCGTAATGCCTTTGATTGACTCTAATTATGTCTTATTTTGGGTTTTTTGTTTCTTTTTTCTTTTCTAAGTGAGCTAATGCTTTATTTTATTGGTTCTTTTAAGTAGCCTTGCTTTTTTAAAATTTTGCTGATTTTGTTTTCTATTTAATTTATCTTGCCCATCCATGAATTTTCAATCATTCATATATATACACACACACACACACACACACACACACACACACACACACACACCATAGATTATAGTTAGGCTTGCTTTTTGCTTTAATCCTAAACTTAAAAAAATTATTAGGTGAGTTATATCCAGACACAGAAAGGAAGAAAATATTTGCAAATCATATATTTGACAAAGACTTTCTATCTAGAAAATATAAAGTACAAATTTAGCTCAGTATTAAATAAACAAATAACATTTTTAAATGAGTAAAAGATTTGAAGAGATACTTAACAAAGGTATGTCTTAACATATATTTTCTTTATATATATTTTGTATTTAACATATATTTTCTGGTCGGGCACGGTAGCTCATACCTGTAATCCTAGCACTTTAGCAGGCCGGGGCAGGAAGATCGCTTGAGGCTGGGAGTTTGAGACCAGCCTAAACAGCATAGGGAGACCCTTGTCTATGCAAAATATAAAATATTTAGCCAGGCATAGTGGCACATGCCTATAGTCCCAGCTACTTGGGAGGCTGAGGCAGGAGGATGGCTTGAGCCTAGGAGTTTGAGGTTGAAGTGAGCTATTATAACACCACTGCACTTTAGCCCAGGTAACAGGGTGAGAACCTGTCTCAAAAAAACAAACAAACAAAAAATACATTTTCTTTCACAATGGCCAATTATCACATGAAAAGGTGCTCAATATCACTAACCATCAGGGAAATTAAAATTAAAACCACAATGACACATTCATAATTAATAAAAACCTAAAAAACTGAAAATACTAAATTTTGACAAGGATGTGAAGTAACTGTATTTCTCTTACATTGCTGGTGAGGATCAAAAAATAGTGTAGCCATTTTGAAAAAAAATTTTTAGTTAAATAACAGCTTGAAACATGGATTTATTATGACCCAGCAATCCTAGTCCCAGGTACTACCCCAGAGAAATTTTTTAAAAAATAGGTCCTCAGAAACACTTTGTTTTAGTTAGGATTCTCCAGAAAAACAGAACCAGCAGGACACACACACACACATGTTTTGTATACATATTTACATACATACACGTAATAAGGAATTCGCTCACGTGACTATAGAGACCAAGAAGCACCAAGACCTTCAATTGGCAATTTGGAGACCCAGAAGAGCCAATGGTGTAATATCACTTAATCTGAGTCCTGAGAACCAGGAAGGGTGACGGTGTAAGTTCCAGTTGGAAAGCCAGCAGGCTCGAGATCCAAGAAAAGCTGATGTTTCAGCCTTAGTCTGAAGGCCAGGAAAGATCAGTGTTCCAGCTCAAGTAGTTAGGTAGCAGAGTTCCCTTTTATTCTCAGAAGGGTCGATCTTTTTGTTCTATTCAGGCCTTCAGCTGGTCAGATGAGGGCCATTCACATTAGGGAGGGCAATCTCTTTTATTCAGTTCACCAATTTAAATGTTAATCTCATTCAGAAACATCCTCACAGACATACCTAGGATAACATTTGACCAAATATCTAGGCACCCCATGGCCCAGTCTAGTTGACACATAAAACTAACCATAACAGACTTACATGCAAACTTTCAAAGTGGCATTATTTATATGAACCCCAAACTGAGGGGGAAAAGTGTCTTACAACTGGTGATCAAATAAACAAATTGTGATATATCTGTGCTATAGAACAGCAGTCCCCAACCTTTTTGGCACCAGGGACCAGTTTCATGGAAGACAATTTTTCCATGGATGGGGGGTGGGAGTGGGGGTGTCATGGGTGGAGTGGCAGCAGAGCTCAGGTGGTGATGCATGGCCTGTTTCCTAAGAGGCCACAGAATGGTACTGGGCCATGGACCAGGGTTTGGGGACCGCAGCTATAGAACGCTACCCAGTAATAAAAAGAAACAAAATATTGGTATATGTAATAACACAGATGAATTTCAAAAAACATGATGCTAAGTTAGAAAGTAAAACAGAAAATAATGCATAGTATATGACCCTATTTATATGAAATTCTATAAAAGGTAAAAATATAGTGACGGAAAGCTGATCAGTGGTCACCTGGGGTGGGGGATGACACGAGGAAATCTAATGCAAGGAGTCACTAGGGAACAAAGTTTTGGGTTTATTTAAAAGATCTGGCCAGGCGCGGTGGCTCACGCCTGTAATCCTAGCAGTCTGGGAGGCCGAGGTGGGTGGATTGTTTGAGCTCAGGAGTTCGAGACCAGCCTGACCAAGAGTGAGGCCCCATCTCTACTATAAATAGAAAGAAATTAGCCAAACAACTAAAAATAGAAAAAATTAGCCGGGCATGGTGGCACATGCCTGTAGTCCCAGCTACTTGGGAGGCTGAGGCAGGAGGATCGCTTGAGCCCAGGAGTTTGAGGTTGCTGTGAGCTAGGCTGATGCCACGGCACTCTAGCCAGGGCAAGAGAGTGAGACTCTGTCTCAAAATAAATAAATAAATAAATAAAAGATCTATATCATGTTTGTAGGAATGGCTACACAAATATATACAATCACTGAAACTCATTAAACTATACACTTAATATGTATTGGTTTTATTGTATATAAATTACTTCTGAATAGCTGGAGGGAAAAAAGGATTGTATTAGTCCGTTTGTGTTACTATAAAGGAAATACCTGAGGCTGGGTAATTTATAAAGAGAAGAGGTTTATTTGGCTCGTGGTTCTGCAGACTGTACAAGAAGCATCGCAGCAGCATCTGCTTTGGTGAAGGCTTCAGGGAGCTTCCAGTCAAGGCAGAAGGTAAAGGGGGAGCAGGTGTGTCACATGGTGAGAGGAGGAGTAAGAGAGAAGGAGCAAGAGAGGGAGGAGGCCCTTTTATAAAGTGAGAACTCACTCATTATCACGAGGAGGGCACCAAGCCATTCATGAAGGATCTGCTCCCATGACCCAAACACCTCCACCCAACCCCACCTCCCACACTGGGGATCAAATTTCAACATGAGATTTGGAGGGGAAAAATATCCTAATCATATCAAGGATGTTAATTATAACATTGTTTATGAGAGTAAAAATAGAATATTTTATAAGACAGAAATGACTAAGTTATGATATTTCAATTGAATAAAATATTATGTACTCATGAAAATGATAGAATTGGAAGTGCAATTGGAACCGTACATGGTTTGTACACTATGCTTGTAACTATTCAAAAATTACACATTTCACTAGAGACCAAAAGGAGAACATAGGTGTTTTCAAATAGTTGTTTGGAGGAAGTAAAAAATTATATATTTTAAAATTGTATTTAAATTGTTTTAAGAATAAATGCAATCCTAAAGCAAAATAAAATAGTTGGACATCACAAATTTCACAGCCTCAGAAATACATTTAGCCTCATTTTCCCCTGTTTTTAGAATCAAATGACACATTTCCCCAAGGAGCTAATGATAAGGCTTGGAAAGCCAGTGATGTAGAGACTGTGGTATTTTAAACTCTTTAAAAGGTGAAGATTTCATAAATTGAGCAAAATACAAATACATAAGGAAAAGTTTATTTGATTTATTTCTAATTCTTGTCCCATTTTATGACAAGAGTTCTCTTTGCACTTTTCAATTGCTTTGTATCTTTCATGACATATCATAGTTAATGGGAAAATGTTCGCATCTGACACTAATATTCAAGCACTTTTATTAGGTACACCATTATTTGTAATGCCTTCTCTGTTTTACATTTTAGTTAGATTCTCCCTGTGTCTAAATCATTCTCTGTTAATGACTTAGGCACTGGAGGCACATTAAAGCTTTTTAACCACTAAGAAATCACAGGCTTTTAGGATATTGCTGCTGCCATGCATAATTTGGTACCCATGGCACTCACCTGTGCCAGTAGCAATTAGAGATTCCCCCACTGATTCCACAACATCGTGGAAGAGTTAACGGACCTCTGCCTTAGTGCAGCTTTCTAACAGGATCAAATAAATTGTTGTAGTGCAAGTCTAATGAGATTTCTTAATAAAGATAATAAAGTAAGAGAGTCATTGGCATTTCAGCTTATCTGATACCAATAAAGAGGGAATATAATAAATTTAAGTTTAAAGTTATGTGATGTGTGGTTCAAAAATGCTTAATAATAATAATGCTGAAAGCTCTGAGATAGAAAAGCAAAAATATTTCTACCAATTCTGAAGAAAAGGGTATCTTTAATCTAGCATTAGGCACTACAAATTCTGGATGTACTTGTAGCTAAGGTAATTGAGGCAGAAATGACCTGGGAGCATAAATACAATTGTTATTTCCCTACTCTTAGTTTTTATTATGACATATTATAGCGTGATGCAGTGATGCCCCAAACTCTTTTCCTGGGCCACTTTCTTTTGCATCAATAACTTCCCCTTATGCATTATTTATTTCTTTTTATTTAACTGATACTTATTGTGCCAGGCAATGTTTTAAGTTTTTGACAAAAACTAAAATACTACTCCTTGTAATAACCCTGCGAAATGGGTGTCACTGATATTTCTATTTTACAAGTGAGAAAACAGAGATCTTGAGACATTAAGTAACTTTCCCAAGCTTGTGAGTCTGGATCCTGAATCTGTGTTCATAACCATTAAGTTAAAGTGTCCTGATGGTTTATTACTTTTTTCCAATTCTATTCTTGATAAAGCTAGATCTACTCTTGGATACTTTTGACTCCCCCTTTCCCTCTAATGTCATTTTCCCTAGGAATTATGGAGCATCATACCTTGTGGAGGGAAAAAATATTAGTGCCACAGTAAAGGAATTTTAAGTCCCCAATATGAAGGTAAGGAACTATTTTCAGAAAATTCTGTTTGAATCCAGAAATACTTGCCTTTGACTTTATAAGAAAATCTATGTTGTTTAAACTTTAAAGATGTTTTATAAGGTGGCTGCAGGCTTCTTACCTGTAAGACTGAGGTAATATTGCCTCAAACCCAATAGAGTCCAGAGCATTGACATTTGCAATTACTTCAAAATTTGGAGGAGTAGGGAAGATGGGCAGGCTAGAAAGCACTTGTCAATATATTCGGTCTCTCAGAAAACATGATTTTCTCAAATATCTGTATTCTTATTGCTATTACTTTTGCAATCTCAGTAGTTTACAGCAACTTCTGTAATGCAATGTTGGCTGCCAAAGAAGTACTCCTTCACCAAAATAGAATGCTTTCTAAATCTTAGTGATGTTAAAATATAGTCATTTTAAAAAATTGGAATAAACATTTCTTTACTAAAGTAAGCATATTTAGAAAAACTTTTTTTATTTAGTTTTTTTATTTCAGGAAATTATGGGAGTACAAACATTTTGGTTACATGTTATGACATTGCCACATCCCAACCATGATTTGAAACATGCCCTTTCCCCCTCTACAATGCTCCCCAAAGGAACAAAAGTCATTCTATAATAAAGACATCTGCACTCGAATGTTTATGGAAGAAAAAGTTTTTGAAGTAAAAAACAAATAGCCGGGAAAGGAAGCAGATTTCTTTGCCTTCTTATTATGATATAAAAACTTAGGTAACTAAGACGTGTTAGGTGCACTTTTTGAACAGTCTCAAGTGAAAAAAGTCCCAATGGGTTAGCATATATTTAGAATCTGGTTTGGTACAATTAAGGGTTAAAAATAATTCCAACAGCTTGATTTCTTGACTGACCTATCTTTTTATATATAAACAAGAAGCAGAATTAGGGTTATGTGAGAATCCATTAAAAGACATTGTTTTGCATTTTTCTTTTTCCCCTAGTATAAAATTATTCTGTTACTGTTAGCAGGGAGTAGGATAGGGTTGGGCAAAGCTGAAGATATTCACTAGAGATGGATTGGATAATTAAGTTCAGGTGGATGATTTAACATTTCCTAATATGGGAGAATAGAAGTAATGAAAAGAAAAGTTTTACATACTTCTACAATCACCATCTACCATTATACCTGTATCAAAGCCCATATTTCACTTTAAATTCTATTAAAATGGAAGAATTTTCTTTTTCTGATCAAATAATAATCTCCGTATTTGTATACTAGATCCTATCAAGGCTTGCCTACTCAAGAACTTAATTTCTGATATTACTCTCTTTTCTCCTATATCAGGGGTCAGCAAACCAAGGCCCACAACTGAAATCCTATCTTTCATTTATTAGTAAACCAAATTTTATTGGAACACAGCCGTGTCTAATCATTTACATATTACTAATGGCTGCTTCTGTGCTACAATGGCAGGGCTTAGTAGTTGTGACAGAGACCATATGGCCCACGAGGTCTAAAATATTTAGTATCTGGCCCCTCAGACAAAATATTTGCCAACTGATGTCCTACGTCCTCAATTTTTCTCCTCTTGGTTAGATTATTGGTGTCAGCAAATAAACATTGTATAATATTTCTTATAAAATTAGTACTTTTCTTGACTCCACTTTCCTCCTTCGATTACTGCCCCATTTCTCTGTTCCCCTTTACAGTATTAATAGATATTCTCAAAAAAGCTTGTATATATCTTAGTTGTTTCCACCTCTCCTTGCCCATTTTTTCTTGAATCCCCTGAAGAGTTTCTTTCAACTGTTTTAGACACATTGTTCTTTTAAGGTCATCAATAATGTACATGATTCCAATTTCATTGGCCAATTTTCAGTTCTCATCTTATTTCATTCATTAGCAACATCTGGCATTTTTCTAATTCAATTTTTTGAAACATTTATTTGATTCTCCTTGCACCTTGCAAGCCAGTTGTTTTATTCTCAGTCTTCTTTCTCCTGGTTCCTCTTAATTTTCCTGGCCCCTGAACTCTATAGTATCCCAAATTTCAGTCTTCAGACCTTTGCTCTTCATTATATACAATTATTCCCTTCATAATTGTATTCAGCATCATTGATTTAAATAACATATATTCTATACACTGGTGATTCCCAAAATTCTATTTCCAACTCAAACCTCTTTCCATAAATTCTAGACAGCTATCTAACTGCCTCAGAATATCTACTTGGATCATAAATAGTCATCTCACTGTTAATTAATCCAAGACAGACTCTTTAGGCACATTTTCTGATGGGTCCACTTTTCTGAGGCTCATGGCTTTGCTCAATTCCAGGTGAATGCAGTCTGTCTTTATAGAAACAGATAATTATCTACTTAAAAGCTTCCACTAGGGATTTCTACTTCCATTATAGAAGAATAAGAGCCTTAAATATTGATCCTTCCACAAATACCAGCTATAAATGTTAGACAAAAATAAACAAATAAACCAAAATACCTGGGGCTCTGGAGATTGTGCAAATATGAGCATATTTGTAAAAGGGAGTTAAAACTTGGACCAAGTCACCGGCACAGAGTGAACTTCCTGTTTTTTTACTGTTTATATGAGGATAGCCTCTGTCGTAGCAACATGGAAGCAGGTAAAACTCTGTTAGTAAAACAGAAGTGTTTCTGGAAGGAGACTGAACAAGAAACCCTGGGAAAGAAAATAAGCAAAGAAGGGAAACCCTAAACTTTGTGTTTAAACTCAGCCAAACCTATGAAACATGCACGTGTAGGATAAACTGGAAACCAGCTTCCAGCTAAGGCTCAAAAAACAAAACCGATATTTGATCCGATACTTTCTTCAGTTAGGATATTTTATAGTTTGGGCCTAACTATTTTAACTACCTACTAGAAGAAAAAACAAATCACTACTCTTCAGACCAATATAATAGAATCTTGGGTCTACAACATGACATCCACAATGGCTATGACACAATTCAAACTTATCCGACATACAAAGAGTCAGGAAATTTAGACTCAACATCGAGGGAAAAGACAATCAACAGATGCCAACCCTGAGATGATGCAAATAATGGAAATACGTCAATTGGATTAAATGCCCCAAATAAAAGCATATATTATTAGATTGCATAAAAAGTAAGAGCCAGCTATATGTTGTCTGTTAGAGATTCACCTTAAATATATATATAAAAAGTACATAAATGGAAAAATATATATCAGGCAAGAGTAAAACTAGGATGGAACTATAATATTAATATTAAATAAAAAGAATTTGAGGCAAAGATTTTTAACAGAAATATAGAGGAACAATCCATAAAGATAAAGTGTCAATTTATCAGCAACACATAATTATTCTAAATATGTATGTGCCTAATTGCAAAGCCTCAAAATAAAGTAAAAATCAAGAGCATTAAGGAGAAAAAGAAGTTACTTCCGCATTCATAAAAGGAGATTTTAACATCTTTTCTCAAAAAAGAGATCGTGAAATGGTGGAAATTTGGAACAATACTATAAATCACAGTGACATGATTTATGTTTATAGAACACTATACCAGACTACTACAGAATGCTGGGCCATAAAAAGAGTCTCAAAAGTTAAAGAAAGTAAAATTATGTAGAGTACATACTCTGATCACAATAGAATTAAATTATAAATCAATAATAATAAGACATCTAGGTAAACCATTAAAAAAGAAGGAAAAACAATGCTTAAAGGAAATTTTATACCTTAAAACACATTTTTAGTAAAGAAGTAAGATCTAAATTCCTTCAGGTAAGGATTTATCTCAAGAAAGTAGAAAAACAAGCAGGAAAAAACAACCCAACATTATTAGAAAAATAAAAATAGTAAAGGTAACAGCAAAAATCCAAGGTATATAAAACAGATTAAATAATGGAAATAATAAAGCCAAAATCTAGTTCTTGGAAAAGATCAACAAAATGTACAACCCCTAGCTATACTGATCAAGAAATAAAAAATGATAGAAAGCAAATCCCAATATCGTGAATGAAAAAAGGAGTATCACTGCAGATCCTATAGACATTAAAAGGATAATAAGAGAAAATCATGAACAACTTTATGCAAACAAATTCTAAAGCTTAGATGAAATGGATAAAATCCCTTGAAAGATAAAAGCTACCAAACCTCACTCAAAAAGAAATAGATAATATAAACAGTGCTATATATTTTTTAAAAAATCAATTTCATAGTTAATAATCTTCCCCAAAAGAAAACTCCAGGCTCTGATGCTTTCTTTGTTGAATCCTAATGAACATTGGAGAAAAAAAGAGTGATATCAACCACAAACTCTTTTAGAAAATATAAGAGGAAGGAACACTTTCCACCTCATTTTTATGAAGCCAGCATTATTACTATGATACTAAAACTACAAAATTATATTATATGAAAACTACAGATTAATATTCCCTTTTAATTAATTATCTTTTATTTAAATAAATTTCGTTGTGTGCAATTGAGGTTTACAACATGATGTTATGGGATACAAATAATAAAATGGTTACTACAGTGAAGCAAATTAAATCATATTCATCATCTCACATAGTTACTTTTTGTGACAAGATCATCTAAAATCTATTTAACAAAAATTCCTAATACAATACAATTTATATATACATACATACATATATAATGGAATATTATTCAGCCATAAAAAGGAGATCCTGCCATTTGCCACAACCTGGATGGACTTGGATATTTTTTTTTTCTTTCAGCATATTACGGGGGTACAAATGTTTAGCTACATATATTGCCTTTGCCCCACCCAAGTCAGAGCTTCAAGCATGTTCATCCTCCAGACAGTGCACATCACACCCATTAGGTGTGTATATACCCATCCCCTCCTCTCCCCTCCCATCTGCCCAACACCCGATGAATGTTACTACTCTGTGTGCACTTAAGTGGTGATCAGTTAATACCAATTTGATGGTGAGTACATGTGGTGCTTGTTTTTCCATTCTTGTGATACTTTAGTTAGTAGAATGGGTTCCAGCTCTATCCAGGATAATACAAGAGGTGCTATATCACCATTGTTTTTCTGTGGCTAAGTAGAACTCCATGGTATACATATACCACATTTTATGAATCCACTCATATATTGATGGGCACTTAGGTTGTTTCCACATCTTTGCAATTGTGAATTGTGCTGCTATAAACATTATCGCACAGATGGACCTGGATATGATACTAAGGGAAATAAGCCAAATGCGGAAAGAAAAATACTGCATGATCTCATTCATATATGCAATCTAAAAAAAAGCTTATTAATTTAGATGAAAAATCCTAAACAAAATATTATTAAATCTAACTCCACAATGTATAAGATAATACATCATGACTAAATCGGGGTTATCTCCAGAATTCAAGTTTTGTTTAATATTGAAGTAATCAATTAATGTAATTGGCAAACCATTTTAAGGAAACAAAAGAGAAATATCATTTTGTAATTTTAAGAGATGTAGAGAAATCATTTTACAAAATCAAATATCCATTCATTATAAAAAAATACTCATCAAACTAAGAATAGGTATAGAGCTTGAGACCATTCTTCGAAGTAAGCTATCACAAGAATGGAAAAATAAGCACCACATGTACTCACCATCAAATTGGTACTAACTGATCAACACTAAGGTGCTCACATGGTAGTAATATTCATTGGGTGTCGGTCAGGTGGAGGCGTGGGGGCGGGTAAACTCACAACTAATGAAAACAGAGCTCACTGTATGGGGGAAGGGCACTCCTCTAGCCCTGGCTTAGGCAAGGCAAAGGCATTACTTGTAACCAATATGTTTGTACCCCCATAATATTCTAAAATAAAAAAAAGAATAGAAGAGAACTTTCTCAATTTGATAAAGGGCATCTATAAAAAATGAAAATCCTTCAGCTAACATCATACTTAATGGGAAAAGAGTGAATGTTTCCCCCTGAGATCAGAAACATGACAGCAATGCCCCCTTTCACCACTTCTGTTAAACTTTGTGTTGGAGGCCCTACTCATAGTAATGAGGGAAGTAAAATAAATGAAAGTCATAAAGTTGTTAAAGAAAGAAGTAAAACTATTTCCACATGCAGATGACATAATTGTTTAATAGAAGAATGCTGAGGAATCTGCAAATAACTGCTAGAAAAAAAAGTGAATTTAGCAATGTTGCAGAATAAAAGGTTAATATACAAAAGTCAAAAACAATTTAAAATTTGTGTTTGCAACAGTGCCCCAAATCACCATATACTTAGGAATAAATTTAACACAAGACATATTAAGACAAAACAATTGAAACTAGAGAACACTGACAAAGAAATTAGAGAATATTTAAATAAATTAAGAAATACATTATACTATAATTCTGAATTGGAAGACTAACATAGATACTATAATGATTATACCCAATCGAAATTCCAGCATTTTTTAAAAACTTTGGTTGAAATTGACAAGTTGATTCTAAAATATATGTGGAAATTGAAAAGACCTAGAATGCCCAAAGTATTTTTAAACTGAAGAGCAAAGTCAAAGGACGTTATACTACTTGATTTGAAGACTTACTCTAATGGTACATCCTAACATTGGTCTAAAAGATAAGCATATAATCAATGAAACAGAGTCCAGTGTACAGAAAATGATACGCAATCATGTGTCAATTGATTCTCAACAAAGATCCAAAGGTAAATCAATGGAAAAAGAATATTCAATTGTGCTTAGACAATTGGACTTCTTTGTGGAAAAAAAATATATATGAGCATAGACTCTTAATGCAAACTATTTTTAAAAGTATTAATAATTCAAAATACATCATTTCACCTAAACATGAAAGCTAAAAGTATAGAACTCCTAGAAGAAAAAAAATAGGGCAAAGTATTTGCAAAGATTTATTAGATAGGATGCACAAAAAGCATAAGCCTAAAAGAAAAAAGATAAATTGGACATTGCCCATATTTGATATTTTGCTTATTGAAATACATTATTAAGAAAATGAACATGCAAACCACAGAAACAGTCCACAAAGGACTGGCATGGACTTAAGAATTTGGCCCCTATAATCTTTAACCCCTTTTAATCCATTGTTACTCCTGTGGTTGTTACGTTACATGGCAAAAGGGATATTGTAGGTGGAATTAAGGTTGCCAATCATCTGACAATAGAATAGAGTAATTATTCTAGATTATCCAAGTGGGACCAATGTAATCACATGAGCGCTTAAAAGTGGAAAGGGAAGGCAGAAAAGTCACTCAGACAGATGCAAAGTGAGAAGAACTCCATCACCATTGCTAGTATTTTGTTGTATGTGACCTAGTCCAAAACGGACTGGTTCCTTGCCCTATTCCTCATATAGGGTTTAAATCAACCAACTGTAAAAAAGTTCAATTTTGTGTCTCTCACTGTGCACTAATCCACAAAATAAATTAATATAATCAGTTATTTAAATTGTGACATCAAAATGAAAGGAAAACAAAAATGAAAGTCCCTAAGTTCCAGTGAATAGAATTAGCCTGGTATGCAATAGAGTGGGTAGGGACCAAGTTTAGAAGTAGGTTGAACTATTAGAAATTTAACTGAGCTTCTGCAGAAAAAAAAATGGAACACCAGAGGCATTTTCCAGTAATGGAGGAGTAAATGGGTAGTAGAAAGAAACGCTACTTGAGATCAGGAATATTAAATAGTAGAAGATAGCAGTGCTTTAAAAAGAAAGGGGAGATACTGGTACTCAATAGACCGGTAGCGGTATGACCTTTAGAAACATCTCTAGCAATGTCTTTGGCAGTCTACTTAAGATCAATCTATCTAGGCTGGGACAAATGGGTAGATGATAATGCAAATACTCCTTGAAATTTCCTTAAAGGAAGATTGCATATATACAAGCAATTATACAACCAGAGACAGTAGGAAAAGCTAATGTAATACAAGACCAAAAATGTCACTTCGTAAGGATTAAGCATAGCACTGTGTGACAGAAATGTGGAACGCATAGAGGAAACTTATTAATAAAAGATTTCAAAGTTGGTGAATGGGAAAGAAAAGCACCTCAAATAAGATGCCATTTTTAATTACTAGAGCTTCACCAATTACAAAATTCGACTTTGTCAAAAAAAAAAAAAAAGCAGTGTTTCAAATACAACACTCAGCAAAGAGATATATCTATAGTGCATTTTCCCTTCAGATATGATAAACCCCTAATGCAAAGATTAATATGGGGACACATTTCCCAGTTGAGCCTTAAATTCACAAACCATGGATTCCAGGAAACAGTAATAGGCGATTAGCATTCTAGTGAAATGAAAAAATTTCCATAGATAATACTGAGTCTTTGCTATGGGTTGTAACATTCAGTTCTGGATTCTAGGACAACGATTTGGCTTTGAATTACTTTTTTAAAGTATTTTTCCAATATTATATTTGAAATTTTTCAAACATATAGAAATGTGATAGCCATATAATCATCTAGATTTTTTTTATTTCAGAATATTAGATTTTACTCTGCTTCATCACATATCTGTGGCACCATTCATCCATTTATCCAATTATCGATTCATCATATTTTTAGTGAACTTCAAAATACGTTTCAGACATCAGGAAACTTCACTTCTAAACACTGCAGTATGCATATTATTGATTCTTAAACAGATTGATTGAGATATAATTCACATTCAATAAAAATCATCTACTTAAATTGTATATTTCAATGGTTTTTAGTATATTCACACAGTTCTACAACTATCACCACAATCTAATTTTAGGACATTTTCCCCATCCCAAAAAGAAACCCCATACCCATTACCGGTCACTTCCCATTTTCCCCTAATTCCTCCATCCCCGGCCCTAGGCAACCACTAATCTACTTTCTGGCTCTATACATTTGCCTATTCTGGAAATTTCATATAAATTGAATCATATAATAAGTGACCTTTTGTGACTGGCTTCTTTTATTAACATGATGTTTTCAAGGTCTATTCATATTGTAGCAAGTATTAGTACTTCATTCCTTTTTTTGCTAAAGAGTATTCCATTTTATGATATGCCACATCTTATTTATCCATTCATTAGTTGATGGATATTTGGCCTGTTTTCACATTTTGCATATTATGAGTAATGTTGCTGTAAACATTTGTGTGCAGGTTTTTGTGTTGGCAAATGTTTTCATTTCTCTTGGGTACGTAAATAAGAGTGGAATTGCTGGGTCAAATCGAACTCTTATGTTTAACTTTTTGAGGAACTGCCAAATGGTTTTCCAATGCATCTGCACCACTTCACAATCCCATCAGAAATGTATGAAGGTTACAACTTCTTCACATCCTTGCCAACACTTTTTATTGTGTCTTTTTGATTATAGCCATTCTAGTGGGTGTGAAGTAGTATTGTGGTTTGATTTGCATTTCCCTAATAACTAATGGTATTCAGCATTTTTTTCATGTGTCTAGTATCCATTTGTGTATCTTATTTGGAGAAATATGTATTTAAATCCTTTTCTCATTTTTGAAATTAGGTTTTCTTTTTTTATTTGTGGGTCTTTATTTTTTTAACTTATTTTATTGCATATATTTAAGGTGTACAGCAATGTTTTGACATATACATACATAATGAAATGATTACTGCAAACGAATTAATATATCCATCACATTCCATAATCACCTGCTTATTTTTTGAGGTAAGAGCACCTAAAATCTATTCTCTTAGCAAATTTTCAGTATACAATACAGTATTATTAACTATAATCCTCATGCTGCACATTAAGTCTTAGACTTATTCACTCTACATAGGTGTTTGTACCCTTTGAACTACTTCTCCCCATTTCTTCCCCCTCTTCACCCCCAATAACTACTTTCTATTTATTTGACTTCTTAAAAAAATTACACATCTAAGTGAGATCATAGAATAGTTTTCTTCTGTGTCTGGCTTATTTCACTTACCATGATGTTCTCCAGGTTTATTCATAGTGTTGCAAATGGCAGTGTCTCCTTTTTTTAGGCTGAGTTATATTCCAGTGTATATATATTGCAAACAGTGCCCATGTGAGTAAATCTTTCCCATGCTGATCTCACTAGAAGCAAGTAGCACAGAAAATGAGAAAATGAAAAACATTTCATTTTTATTATTAACAATATAGTATTATGTATTGCATATTATACATAGTATATGTATAATTATTCACAATAGCCAAGTATTATTCATGATAGCCAAGATATGGAAACAACTTGTCCATTGATGAGTGAATGGATCAAACAATTGTGATATAAATATATATACATATATATATATATATATACACATATATATACACACACACATACACACACACACAATGGGTGGTCTTTTTTATTATCGAATCCTAAGAGTTCTTTATGTATGCTGGATCAAAGTTCCTTAGCAGTACATGATTTGCTAATATTTTCTTTCATCAGGTAGGATGTCTTTTCACCTTCTTTATGGTGATCTTTGAAGCTCAAATGTTTTTAATTTTGATAGAGTTCAAGTTATCTATTTCTTTTTATTGCTTGTGCCTTTGGTGCCATATCTAAGAAGGCATTGCCTATCCCAAGGTCACAAAGATTTATTCCTATGGTTTTTCCTAATATTTGTATAGTTTTAACTGCTACATTTATATCTGTAATACATTTTGTGCTATTTTTGTGTGTGTGTATGGTGTGAGTCAGAGGTCCAACTTCATTCTTTTGCATATGGATATCCACTTGTCCCAGTACCATTTGTTGAAAAGAATATTTTTTCCATATTCAGTTGTCATGGCACTCTTGTCAAAAATCAATTGACTAATGTAAGGGTTTATTTCTGAGCTTTCAATTCTATTTCATTAATCTTCATGTCTAACCTTATGTCAGTACTATGCTGTCTTGAGTACTATAGCTTTGTATAATTGCAAGTTTTGAAATTGGGAAATGATGTTCTATGACTTTGTTCTTCTTTATCGAGATTGTTCTGGGTATTCTGGGTCCCTTACATTTCCATATAAATTTAGGATCAGCTTGTTAATATCTGCAAATAACGTCAGCTGGGAGTTTGGTACAGATTACAATCTGTAATCTGTAGATCAATCTGTAGATCAACTGGGAAGTATTGCTATCTTCACAATATGAAGTCTTCCAATCTATCAACATGGGATGTCTTTTTACTTATTTAAATCTTCTTTCATTTCTGTCAAACTGTTACGCAGTTTTCCACGTACATGTCTTGTACTTCTTTTGTTAAATTTATTCCTAAGTATTTTATTATTTTGATGTTATTGTAAATGGAGTTGCTTTCTTAATTACATGCTAAGATTGTTCATTGTCAGTGTATAAAAATACGATTGATTTATGTATATTGATTTTGTATCCTTGAAATCTGTCCACTTCATCAAAGTTACGTAATTTGTGGCATGCAGTTATTAACAGGATTTCTTTAAAATTCTTCTTATGTATGTAAGGTCAATAGCGATATCCCTTCTTTCATTCCAGATATTATTATTTTGAGACTTTTTTTTTGATAAGTCTAGCTAAAAGTTTGTTAATTTTGTTGATCATTTCAAAGGAACAACTTTTGGTTTCATTCATTTTCTTTATTGTTTCTTTACTCTCTGTTTCATTTATGTCCACTCTAATCTTTATTATTTTCATCCTCTTCTTTCTTTGGATTTAGTTTGCTCTTATTTTTCTAGTTCCTCAAGGTGGAAGTTTATATTACTGAGTTGAGATTTTTCTTCTTATTTGATATAGGCATTACAAGTATACATTTCCCTTTAAGCATTACTTTATAGCTGTGCTTTAGCCACAAGTTTTGGTATTTTTTTTCTTTTCACTCAAAAGTATTTTCAGATTTCCCTTGTGATTTGTTCTTTGACTCCTTGGTTGTTTAGAAGTATTGTTTAATTTCCACATATTTGTTGATTTTCCATATTTCTTTCTGTTATCGATATCAAATTTAATTCTGTCATAGAGAACACACATTTTATTGATTGAGGTCCTTTATATTTATTGAGGCTTGTTTTATAGACTGGCATATGTTTTATCCTGAAGAATGTTCAATGTGTACTTGAGAAGAATGTATTCTGTTGTTGTTGGGTGGAGTGTACTGTAGATGTCTGTTAGGTCTAATCATTTTATGGTGGTGTTAAAGTCTTATATATTCCTGTTAGTCTGACTTGTTCTATTCTTTATTAAATGCTTTGGATAATTTTTCTTCCTAAAATTTGTAGCTATGGATACAATGCCATTATATTCTTTCTTGTCCCTTTAATTCATTGTGTCTTTGGACTTTTTAAAAATTAAAGCTCATTAGAATCTTGATGTTGAATTAATAACACTTCTGCCCTGAACAAATCATACTCATTCCAGTGAGAAACATCCCATAATGAAACTGCTAAATGAATTTCGTTTGGAACCATCACAAAGAAGCCTCCTGAATGAGATTTTTGCAGGATGAGAAATCAGGGATATAAATTATGGATTTTAATTTCTTTAGATCTTTAACTCATGAGTAAGATGATTGGATTGGTGAGGTTTATTCTGGACTTTAACTTGCAAAGGATATTTAATCTGTGGACTCTAATTTCTCCCTGGGAATTTTACATGGGAGTGGATTTTTATTTAAATTCAGGGCAGCTTTATGTTGTCATTTTATTATTAAACTATCTTAATGATGTCACTTTATTTCATTGCAGAATGTTTGGCAATATGGCTAGAAATAATTTAGGGTGGGAAAAGAAAAAGTAGTGAGTGGATGTTGGTTTGGGGTACAGAGTGAACTTAAAGCATAATAAATGTAATGTTCAGAGACATTTCAGGGCTTTTGGGAGACAAAATACAAATTTCCCAGTAATTGTCTCAGGAGGGTAACCAATGGAACAGTAATTGCTATCCAAGAAGCAGTCTCATGAAGATGGGAGAAAGATAGGCCTCAGAGATAATCAATCAACTCTAACAGGAGAATGTAAAACTGTTGCTTGACTATAAGTCAATGATTTTCCCAAATGGTTAATAGCACAAAGAATATTAAGGAGACAGGTTAATACCCAGTCTCGACTTCTCCTTTCCCTTCCTATGAGGATAGATTTTTTTTTTCCTTAACACTTATGGTCCATTTTCAGATGTGCTAATACTCCCCACCGCATAAAATGCTTGACCTGATCATTGGTCTTTCTTTCTCAGTTGGTTGGATCTAACCTATCAAAGTTGTAGCACTCAGGAGAATTGGCCCCTTCTCCACCTTAGGAGTGGGAGGCAAATATCTGGATATATCTGTCTGGTCTAAAGACACAGTCTTTCATTGGGTGAGTTTATCCAAGGTCTAGACTAGGGGTCAAGAAGTTATTGGTTTGTTTTGGCTCTTATTATAGGCTACATGCTCCAGCCCAGACTTTATCAGTTTAAAAAATATATAGGTAATATTTTAGCCCTTATCTGCTTAACCTTTTGGCTTATTTTTCAATGGTCTCAGAACCTGAACATGGAGGAAGGAAGGTGTTATTCATCGGATCACTTTAACACTTCAGAATCCCAATACTTGAAAGCCACCACTTGGCTTGAGACATGATCATCTCTGGCCTGGATAACTGCAATAATTTCATAATTGGTTGTTCTCCTTCCATATTTGTTCCTCTTTTTTATTTCTTTATTTTTTGGTTTGGCCATGTAAGCCAAATCATGTCAATATGTCAATACTCAAAACTCTCCAGAAACTTATGTCTCTCAGAGTGAAAGTCAAATTTCTTAAAAAGACCTACAAGACTTTTCCTTTCCTAAATCATCATCTACTTTTCCCTCCCTTGCTCACTGTATTCTGCTCACTTTGATATAATTGCTATACTTCGAATGAGAAAACAACATTCCTATCTCAGGGTATTTTCCCTTTCTGTCCTCTCTTCCTGAAACATTTTATTTTCCTGCAAATATTCACATGGTTCCTCATATGCTTGATTCTTTTCCAAATTATCCCCTTAACATGGGGACTTTTCTAAAGACACTACAGAGAATAACAAATCTTTTCAATCTCCAGCACTCTCTATCCTTACACTGACTCACGTTTTTCAAGAAACATTTCTTGCTTAGATTTGTTTATTTATTTATTTATTTGATTTTCTGTTGTTTTTCTTTTGTGTATTGGAATATAAGCATCATTTGACTGTGGCTTTTTTGTTTATTACTTTTGTCCTAGTCCCCAGTCCAGAGCCTGAGATTCTATAATTCCTCAATAAATGTTTGGGCAATGAGAACCCTTTTGATAGGTAATGTGCTGAGAAAAAGTTTTTAGTTTCTCAAGGGCTATTCAAAATAAGCAAAAGATTGTATGTAGAATATCTTGCATAGTGTCTGTCCCATAGTGTAATAGATTCTTAGTAACTGTTAATTCCAACTTTCTCTGCATCAATTTAATTGTTCCATATGGTGGAGAGTTTGAATCTTCCTGGACGTAAAGTAGAAGGAAGGCACTTTTTTTATCAGTCAGAGAGTGTACAGTTAAGATTGATTCAGGCTGTGTGCAGTGGCTTACAGCTGTAATTCTGGCACTTTGGGAGGCTGAAGCGGGAAGATCACTTGATGCCCGGAGTTTAAGACCAGCCCAGTTAACATGGTGAGATTTTATCTTTACAAAAAAAATTTAAAAATTAGCCGGATATGGTTGCACCTGTAGTCGTAGATACTCAGGAGGCTGAGGCAGAAGGACTGCTTGAACCCAGGAGTTTGAGGCAGCAGTGAGCTACAGATCGCACCACTGCACTCTAGCCTGGGCAACAGAGTGAGACGCTGTCTCAAAAAAATACAAAAGATTCTTTCAACACTTAGTGACTGAATATGAAAATAACAGTGGTTTAGATACTAAAAACATTTATGTTTTTAAGAAAAAAATTGAAGTCTATGATTAGTCCAAGGCTGACAGTTGTCAGGGTTCTGAATCAACGTCTCTGCAAACCTCTTAGTCAAATGGTAGCAAGATCATGGTAGCAAATATAACATCTTCACATTACAATGTCTCAAACTGGAAAGAACGCAGCTGAAAAAAGAAGACCCTCTCATGTGTCCTCTTCATTTATATGACAGAAATTCAGTCTCGGAAGTCCCCTGGTAACTAAACTCTCATAGGCCAAAGGCAAGAGAAATCGGTGCCTTGACCCAGGAGGCTCACTTTCTGATATTTTTAGCCTCTATACTGGGTAACAAATCAGGAGAGAAGAGCGATGCAATAGTTGTTGCATCAATAAATAGCAATGCTTGCCAAATCAATAACGTGCATTAATAAAATAAAACCCTTCTTTGCATTCCACACCCCAGTATTAAAGAAAATTCATCAAATATGGAAAAAATCAAAATAAGCATCTTATAAATGTTTTTTTAATTTAAAAGCATTATGTTAATAGAATTCCTTTTCCCTATCATAAGCATTGGGAAAAATTTATCCTGCATAAAAGACAAGGTAACTATAAGGATAAAATCAAATAGTTAATAAGAAAATAATTTGAAATTAATTTTAAAAATTCAACTATAAGTTTTTTTCTTAGCTATTCTGCTCCTGAATGCCAAACATTCTTATATATTAATGGTACATATGCTTATGACAATTGTATGATTCTTACACATTTTATGCTAATATCATCTTTCTTTCATTCTTTTTTCCCTTTCTTTCTTCTTTCCTTTCCTTCATTTACTTTATTTCCTTAATTGTATTAAAAACAATATTCTCTCTCATTGCCTAGTAGAGTTCCTAATTATAAAGAACTTCTCAATGAATATTTGGATGATTATTCATTCTAATCTACAAGGTGGCTAGCATGTCTAGAGATAGCCTATTTTCAAAATTTTAGAAGTCTCTTTGCTATATGTTAAACATTGAGGGAAATTTATTTAATTGTGTTAGTAAAGAACAAATAAAAAAGAGCAGTTCCAGTGTGTTTCAGTTGAATTGCTTTACATGGAATATGTGTGTGTCTAATTCTGTCATAGATTATTGGACATTATTTTTATTTTCCCAACGCCAAAAGCTATCAGGAAACATAAACACCGTTATATAAAGACACTACATATCCAGACCTCTAGTTCTGAGGGAAAGAATTATATTAATGGTGGAAAATGCTATAATGTACAAAGATTAAAATTATAGATGTGCTTTAGCATTTATTAATAACTTAACCATTGCATATTTTTATCATCTTTTTAAAGTTCTTTCTAGGTCTTTTTCCTGTCAATCAGAAAAGTGAAAAACTATGACCTTAGTTTATCTTGCTGGAAATTTTTACCTGAA
Source organism: Indri indri (assembly GCA_004363605.1). Classification (NCBI taxonomy): domain Eukaryota; kingdom Metazoa; phylum Chordata; class Mammalia; order Primates; family Indriidae; genus Indri; species Indri indri. Next base: position 25,189 of record RJWJ010000883.1, read on the forward strand.
AAGAAGTGCCATTTTGCTTTTACTTGAGTATCAGGGGTTAGGTCAGGTTAAATAATATTGTATATATTTTTTAAAGAAAATATTTTCAAACTCTTCATACCACATGCAGGGATGCCCTCTTCAACCCTTTCTGACCTGATAAAATGATAATGCCAGATTGAGCTTCTAAATTTAGTTGTGGAAATCTCCTTTTGGGGATATTATTAATTCTATACTTTAAAAAATGCTGCTGCTTCTAAAGGACACAGGGTTTCCAACTTGACTCTATGTGTCTTCCCTGCCATTGTATTCTTTGTCTAGGCTGCCCTATGGAGTCTATTTAAAGAGAGAATCAAGAATCAAACCTTCTGACAGTCTCTCAGAAAGATTCGTTGTTGCACTTGACAGAAAGTGGCTTATCAATCATCTGTAGACCTTTTGTTTGAAAAACTAATATTTAGAAGGAAAAGTAAAGTAAGTCTTGGGAACCATTTGCTCACAATTTGTCTGTGTTTGTATGCCTTAAATAAGTCCTTTTGTTGAAGGGATATATATATATGTAAGCTATAACTTTCTTAAATAGTAAATATGAGGACTAGTATCATAAAATTATAGAATTAAAACAGAAAGTGGCTTGTGGAAGTATACAATCTGAACCTTCATTTAATTAAAAACATGCAGCTGAACAAGATGCAGCATCTTGTCCAAGGCCCCACAGCTAGTTGAAGTTACACTTGGCTGTATTCTTTCTAGCATGTCACTCAATACCCTTCATTTTAATTTTCGATAGCAATATTAGCCTACTTATATTGAATTGTAAAAACTTATATTTACATGCTAATTCAAATGTAAATGGTAAAATGTAATATTTGAAATTTGAATAGGAGTTTCTGGTACACCACCAAAAATAAGCTGGAGCGATTTCCTTATAAAGTCATATCCATAGGCACTAAGATATCCATATTAATCAAGACATACATGTTGATTACTTTCTTAATTATAGAGAAGGTCATAACATTTATGACTGTTATTCATGATTATATTATATGCTAGGAACTATGCTAGGTTATAAACACATTTTATTTTGAAAAGTAGGTATTGTTATACATATATTTTAGATGAGGGCATTGAGACAAAAAGGTGAAGGACTTCTCAAAGATACCTAGTTAATGATTGACAGAGGACTGACTCCACTTCAAAAGTCCAAGTTCTTATCCATTTTTATAACTCTAAAATGCCATCCCGTAGCCCATTCCAATAGTAAATCAGAACTTATTTCTCCTCTGGTTTAATCTAAAATTTGTTCCTACACTTTTGTTTTCTCTTGGAAAGTAAAGTTGCTCTGCATAAATTCTTATATATTACCATAAATCCAACTTGCAAAACTAACAGTAACCTTCATAAAAATGGTTCTTAGGTCACCCGTTAGCCTTTTTTAACTGAACATAGACTAGTATAACAAGAAGGAATCTTAGACTTTATGAAATAAAACTCAATAATTTTCACAAGAGGAAACTGAGACCTATTACTGTGAAGGATCATGAAGCCAATTAAGTTTCAGGAATGGGTGAGCTCACGCAGAAGGCCAGATCTGAAAACCAAATCTCCAGATTCTTCTGTCTGCTCTGTATGCTACGCAAACTGATGTGGTTGAGATAGGAAAGAAGAAAAAAAAGAGCAATTTAGAACCCATTATGTAGGCAGAATTCAACTCTATAAGGTGGTCCTTCCTGAATAAAAATATCCTACAATGTAGTTGGAGTGTTATTATAAGAGGGGTGTTTATATTTCAAGTACAGTCATGTTTCTATTGTCATAATAATGACAGACAAGGCTGGCATAGGATGCTTAAAATCTCATACATATGTGATAAGAATAATGTATGTGATTGTCTCCAATCTAGTTGATATCTTTGGATAACTGAAAGTTATCTGTAGAATATTATTTTAAATTTTGAATTTATTTTCCCTTACTATTATAGAATTACCAAAACACAAAAAGGAAAAATATGATCCTAAGTCTTTAATTAGGTAGACAGAACGGGAATCTTTTCTTTTCAAATAGTTAAAAGTTCAATGTTAATTTGGCAGTAGCTATTACTTGTTATGTTTTAAGGAAACAACAGTTAGTAACATCGTCTTTCACATATGTATTAATATTGAACTGCATACTTGATAAGTAACATTACTCATCTGAGATTTATTTATCTTAATAATCAATTTGATAGAAATGTTAATATTTTTAAAGTTTTCAAATAAATCTAAGCACAGTTACATGGATATTAAGATGAAAATAAGTGAAATTATTAAAAATATAATGATAAAATTGTAGAACAGTTTTCTATGTGTATAGGAACATAACAAACAAAGGAAAATACTTACTTTTAAATTAAATTATTTAACCAGGGTAAAATAGAAGGAAAAGGCAGTTATATATCAGCTGAAAATCTGAATGATTCTAATATGAAGACTAGTAAAAGTATAAATTAATAATTTATGAGGAGCTGGCTTTCCTTTCTTCCCCTAACATTTAATTTTTAGTTAATTCAAATACTCACAGACATACAGTAGTGGTTATACTTGACAAATTTCCTGATTCATGGAGCTAAGTTTCTGGTGTTTTTTTTAATGGGTTCCACTGTTTTGCCGATGAAACAAAGCATATGGAAGTTGAATTTTGATGTATTTTAAGCAGCTTCAAAAAGAACCTTTCAAATACCTGCGTGTTTACTTTTTTCAAGAGAGGGGTCACATAATGTTAGAAGATTCCAGAAAAAGATGAGCTTCTCATTTATGGCTCATAATCAACTCATACATGAAGTATATCTAACAATAATATGGTTAAAGTAATTGTTTCCTACAGTAGTACATATGTTCCATAACAAAATGTTGGAGTTCATCTCTTTTATATTATCCCAGAACTTTGCAAGGATTAGTACAAGGTTTCTCAACCTCGGCACTATTGACATTTGAGGCCACATAACTCATTACCGTTGCGGAACTAACTATCCTGTGCACTATAGAATGTTTAGCAGACTTTCTGGCCTCTACCCGCTAAATGCCAGTATAATTTCCCACATGTGATGACAATCAAAAGTATCTCCAGACACTTACCAGATGTCCGCTGGGTGATATAATCACCCCAGTTGAGAACTACTGGGTTAGGGCTGGGATATAGACTATCTCACCAAATTAGAAAACTGTTTTCTCTAAGCCTCTGGTTAGAGGCAACTGTATCGTGCTGAAGTCAGGGCTTTCAGTGTACCCATCACCAGAATAGTGTATATGGTACTCGATAGGTAGATTTTTATCCCTCACCCTCTCTCATCCCCCCCACCTTAGTTTCCAATGTCCATTACAGCTCTTTATGACCACATATATCCTTTGTTTAGCTCCCCCTTATAAGTGAGAGAATATAGTATCTGTTTTTCCATTCCTGAGGTACTTCACTTAAGATAACTGTGTCCATTTCCATCCAAGTTGCTGCAAAAGACATTATGTCATTCCTTTTTATGGCTGAGTAGTACTCCATGGTGTGTGTGTATGTGTGTGTGCATGTGTCCCACACCACATTTTCCTTATCCACTCATCAGTTGATGGAGACTTAGGGTGATCCCATACTTTTACAATTGTAAATTGTGCTGTGGTAAACATTCTGGTGCAAGAGTCTTTTGGATAAAATGACTTCTTTTCCTTTGGGTAGATACCCAGTAGTGGGATTGCTGGGTCAAATGGTCGGTTCACTTTTATTTCTTTGAAGAATCTCCATACTGATTTCCATAGTGGTTATGCAAGTTTACATTCCCACGAACAGTGTATAAACATTCCCTTTTCACCACAACCATGCCAACATCTGTTGTTTTTTGACTTTTTAATAATAGCGATTCTGACAGGGGTAAGGTGGTGTCTCATTGTGGATTTAATTTGCATTTCCCTGATAATTAGTGATGTTGAGCATTTTCTCATGTGCTTTTTGGCCATTTGTCTATCTTCTTTTGAGATGAGTCTGTTCATGTCTTTTGAAGAAAGGATGCCCTATTCAATAAATGGTGCTCAGAAAGCTGGATAGTCACATGCAGAGGAATGAAACTGGACCCCTATCTCTCACCATATACAAAAATTAACTCAAGATGGATTAAAGACTTAAATGTAAGACCTGAAACCATAAAAATACTAGAAGAAAACGTAAGAAAAACTCTTCTAGACATTGACCTAGGCAAAGAATTTATGAGTAAGACACCAAAAGCAAATACGGCAACAACAAAAATAAATAAATGGGACTTAATTAAACTAAAAAGTTTCTGCACAGCAAAGGAAATAATCAACAGAATAAATAGGCAACCCACAGAATGGGAGAAATTATTTACAAACTATACATCCAACAAAGCACTAATATCCAGAATCTATAATGAAAGCAAACAAATCAGCAAGAAAAAACAAACAAGGACCTTTTAAACCCATCCATGCTCTTTTGTTTAAAATGTCTTCTTTAGACAATATTTATAAATAATAGATTGGAATGAAAATAAAGAAGAAATTATGAAGACAAGAGAAAATGCATATTCTTTAGGCACTTAACATGTTAAATTCTTTTACAAAATTCCACGGCACATCAAGGATTCATTTAAACTGCCAATCAAGTCACATCCCGCACATATGCAGATGAGTAAATCCTGTCCTTCACACTATTCTATGGAAAGTCCATGTCAGGCTATTATTTTTTTCCTTGACATTCATATTAATTTAATGTTCAACTTTAAGAACATATCTCCCAGAAGCCGGAAATCTGAATGTAACACTTTCAATGACAAGCAATTTTGTAGTAAATCTAGGTATGTCCATACCAATAAAACAAAGGAGAGCTGTATTATTTGGAAGATATTTCGAAGATGCCAGTCACTCCTTAAAATCAACTACACCCCCATGTCCCTGGAATGATATTTTAAATCAATACTCTTACATTTCCAGCTGCTTACAAATATCTTCAACCATATCAAATATGTTGACTATATGTTCAACAGAAGCACATTACAATCAATCTCTGCATAATGGAATTAACATTTCCCCAAACTCAAACCCAAACCTCTCTTCTTCTGATAACCTTGTTTCTACTAATGACAGCTCCATATTATCTTTTTTTTTATTTCAGCATATTATGGGGTACAAACCTTTAGGTTACATATATTGCCTTTGCTCCACCCGAGTCAGAGCTTCAAGCGTGTCCATCCCCAAAACGGTGTGCACCGAACCCATTAGGTGTGAATATACCCATTCCCCACCCACCTGCCGACACCTGATGAATGTTACTACTAAATGTGTACATAAGTATTGATACATGAGTGGATTAATAAAATGTACTATATGTATACCACGGAGTTCTACTCAGCCACAAAAAACAATGGTGATCTAGCACCTCTTGTATTATCCTGGATAGAGCCTGGAGCCCATTCTACCAAGTGAAGTATCACAAGAATGGAAAAGCAAGCACCATGTGTACTCACCAGCTCCATATTTTCAATCTCTGAGGCTTCAAATCTCAGAAGAGAATTTCACTCACTCTCTTTCAGTAGGTACCACCTACACCTATTCTTGTTCAGTCTGTTCACATAATAGCATGGGTTTTAGATTTTGATACTCTTAGTGTGAATTCGATCTCTGCCAGTAGCTGGCATGCAATCTTTGGCCAATTATGGACACAGCAGTCTGCGACGTTCCTAATTTATAATATAGAAATAATAGTACCTATATCATAAGCTTGTTCTGAAGATTATTACATACAAGTTCCTTGGATATTTCATTGTCCAATATCTTAATAATAACATCCACATTGATAATGAAAAGAGGACAAAGAAACATAGACATTTCAATGAAGATTAGCTATCATTATTAATTTTTTGTACTTCTCTTACATAGAAGCACATCTTTCCATTCCCATAACCAATAGTCTATTTGGGCATATATTAAATGATTTAGGTGGAATTTTTAAATTGTGTTTTACTTCTTAATGAATGCAATTATGTCTGTTTTTTTCCCCCATTTTGACATGGGTTTATACTCGCTCTATAAATGCTTAAGAAACGTGGAATATCTCAGCTACATTTCTCTTAAAACAACTTTTCAGAAATAAATGAAGCAAAAAAAACCCCCACATCTATTTAACATAAAAAATAGTTTATAGTATAAAATCAGCTACTTTATGAAGAGCTATAACCTTGTTAGATTCACATGTTAATGAGTTGCTACAATTTGATTCAGATCTTAAATGTGATATCTTGTTAGTTTTTTCCTTAGTATATTAAATGTCATTCTGATAGAATGATAAATGTGCATATATCCAAAGAAGTTTTCAGGTAAATGTGCAGAGAGATACAGAAAAATTGTTTGGCACAGGGAAATGCGTTTTGTCCTTCATTTAAAAAATGCTTATTTCAGTGGTATTTGATGAAACACGGGAATATTAATAGACATGAGCCTTTATGCTCTCAATTTGTAGTTCCCATCTCAGTCAAGAAAAACTTCAAACTATTTATAATTTAAGGATATTAGTTGTTCTAAAAGAATGACTTTTTATATGAATTCAATTGAGTTGTAAATAGTTTATAAGAGAGATTACTAAATGTGCAGGTTCAAAAAAGAGAAAGAACAAAACTCAGTTTGGTGTGCAATAGCCAGTGAAGGGCACAATGGAAACATTGAGAAGAGAGGTAGGCAAGGCCAGATAATAGAGGATGTGAAAGCCATTGTAACAGTCTGGCATTTATTGTGCTTACAGTAAAAGGCTATTATATTTTTTTTCTTTTAGCAGTGAATAATTTGACATAATTCATGTGTTCAGCAAGATCACCTTACAAAGATCTGCTGGGCAAACATTGGTGGGCAAGAGTGCTGAATACAACTAACAACTCTAGCAAGATGAGAACAGAGAATTGAACAATTGTATCTCTTTCAACACTTTGAAATTTATTTGCCTGAAAAAAATTGCCTATAATCAAGGCATGCATTCTATAGATCTTCACATGTTCTATAACTCCCCATACTTTTTGAGCCAGCCTGATTTACGCATTTATGCTATTAAAATGGCTACAGATAACATTTGAGGCTGTAACCTGGATAAATATTCAAACCAGTGAAGAGCATTCTGTTGCTCATAGATTGCATGCATCCAACCTCCTGACCTCTTTGAATTTATCTTGGGTTATTATGAGGAAAATAACATGAGCATGTGGTAAAAAAAAAAAAAAAAGCCACAATGTGCAAAATTTACAGCACAGAAAGTCATCATTTAACAATATTAACATCTTAATAACTTTTTATATTATAATTTAGTCCCATAGCCTCTCTTCAGAAGTATCCCCTATGAACAATGTCTTATGCATTCTCCAAAAGTCTCTTGAATATATGCATATATGTGATAATATATGTATATTCCCTCTCTCTCTTTCTTTTGTTTTTTTGAGACAGGGTCTCACTTTGTCACTCCAACTAGAGTGCAGTGGCGTCATCATAGCTCACTGCAACCTCAAATTCCTGGCTCAAGCGATCCTGCTGCCTTGGCCTCCCTAGTAGCTGGGACTACAGGCACAAGCCACCATGCCTGGCTAATTTTTCTATGTTTTGTAGAGGTGGGGGTGTCACTTTTGTTCAGGCTGGTCTTGAACTCCTGTGCTCAAACAAACCTCCTGCCTCAGTCTTGCAGAGTGCTAGGATTACAGGTGTGATCCATCATGCCCAGCCTATATGTATATTCTCTTTTAAGACAAATAGGACTGATTTTTGTGAGAGGTGAAAGGTGTGGATCCTGTTTCAGTCTTCTACATGTGGCTATCCAATTTTCCCAGCACCATTTATTGAATAAGGATTCTTTTCGCCAGTGTACATTTCTGTCTGCTTTGTTAAAGATTAGATGGCTGTATCAGGATGGTTTTACATCTGGGTTCTCAGTTCTGTTCCATTGGTCTATGTTTCCGTTCTTGTGCCGGTACCATGCTGTTATAGTTACTATAGCCTTGTAGTATACCTTGAAGTCTGGTAAATTGATGCCTCTCACAACAATCAACTCACAGTGGATGACAGACTTAAACCTAAGGCTTGAAACTATAAGAATTCTAGAAGAAAATGTTGGAAAAACTCTTATAGACATTGGCCTAGGCAGAGAATTTATGAAGAAGACACCAAAGGCAATCACAGCAACAACAAAAATAAATAAATGGGACCTGATGAAATTAAAAAGTTTCTGCACAGCCAAGGAAATATTATGAGAGCAAACAGACAACCTACAGAATGGGAGAAAATATTCTCATGTTACACATCCAATAAAGGGCTGATAACTAGAATCTATATAGAACTAAGGAAAATCAGCAAGAAAAAATCAGGCAACCCTATCAAAAAGTGGGCAAAGGACATGAACAGAAACTTTTCAAAAGAAGATAGACTGATGGCTAACAAACATATGAAAAAATGCTCAACACCTCTAATCATCAGGGAAATGCAAATCAAAACCACAATGAGATATCACTTATCTCCAGTGAGAATAGCCTTTATCAAAAAGTCCCAAAATGATAAATGTTGGTATGGATGTGGAGAGATAGGAACACTCATACACTGCTGGTGGGACTGCAAATTAGTCCAATCTCTGTGGAACATAATATGGAGATACCTCAAAGAGCTACAAATAGAACTACCATTTGATCCAGCAGTCCCATTACTGGGCATCTACCCAAAGCAACAAAAGACATTCTATAAAAAAGACATCTACACTAGAATGTTTATAACAGCACAATTCACAATTGCAAAGATGTGGAAACAACCCAAGTACCCATCAATACATGAGTAGATTCATAAAATGTGGTATATGTATACCATGGAGTTCTACTCAGCCACAAAAAACAATGGTGATCTAGCACCTCTTGTATTATCCTGGATAGAGCTGGAGCCCATTCTACTAAGTGAAGTATCACAAGAATGGAAAAACAAGCACCACATGTACTCACCATCAAATTGGTATTAACTGATCAACACTTAAGTGCACATAGAGTAGTAACATTCATTGGGTGCCAGGCAGATGGGAGGGGGGAGAAGGGGATGGGTATATACACACCTAATGGATGCAGTGCACACCATCTGGGGGATGGATGTGCTTGAAGCTCTGACTCAGGTGGGGCAAAAGCAACATATGTAGCCTAAACATTTGTATCCCTGTAATATGCTGAAATTTAAAAAAAATAAAGATATTAAAAAAAAGAGGAACTTGTCTTCAGATTTCAAATTTTTTAAATAACAAGTAAAAACAAAAAAAAATGGTCTTCATGTGGTTTCTCCTCAAATATGCTTAGATATTAATATTATAGTTTAATGACAGTTTTCTCATTGGCATCATTTAAGACTATACATTTTTTCCCATGGGAAGAATTATACACTTTTAACATTTTAAAGTTTTCTAATTTGGACTTTTAGATAAAAGATGGCTCATAAAAGATAGTTCTATATTATCCTTTTTCTTATTGTTATATGATGTGTTTTAGAACAGCAGTCCCCATTATTTTTAATACCAGGGACCAGTTTCATAGAAGGCAATTTTTCCTTGGACACAGGGAGGGGGTAGTTTTAGGAAGTTGCAAGCACATTACATTTATTGCGCACTTTATTTCTATCATTATCACATTGTAATATACAATGAAATAATTATATGACTCGCCATAATGCAGAATCTAATGCCACCACTGATCTGACAGGAGGCAGAGCTCAGGCAGTGATATGAGTTATGGAGAGCAGCTGTAAATGCAGATGAACCTTTGTTCACCTGCCGGCCACTCACCTCCTGCTGCGTGGCCTGGTTCCTAACAGGCCACAGACATGTACTGGACCATGGCCTGGGGGTTGGGGACCACAGTTTTAGAAGAAAAAGCACTAGGAAATAATAGCAATACAACAACAACAAAAAGCTACTAATTTTTGAACAATTATTACAGATGGTCATCATGCTAAATGCTTTCCAAATGTTTTTCATTCTCACAGTTGTCCTTTTGGGTTATAGATTATTATCTCCATTGTATGAAAGAAAAACAAAACATAACAAAAGAAACCAACACACAAGTTTTAAGTAGCTTATCCAAGGTCACAGATCTAGCTTAGAAGTTAAGAACTGTGAGCTCTAGTTCCAGATTTGCCATTGACTTGGTAAGGTGAGTTAAGCAATTTTATTTGTGTCTATATTTCTTGGTCTCAAAAATGAAGAAGAGAGATCATCTGTTTCCCTTGAAATTCTAATATTTATAAATGTGATTACTGAAAAAACTATTATAAAATTCATCATGAGCCCATTCTACTCTTTATCAGTTAGGTAATCAATCAGTTATTCTTTATGTGTGAGTGAAATCTTTCTCTATTTCGTCTAAACCTATTTCTTTTTACTTGATCCTCTACATAGAAAACAGTGTTCCACTCAAAACCAATAATTAATTCACTCTTGTGATCTCATTTTTTGAATAGGCAAAAACTTTAGCCTTTTAATACGACTGGATTTCTTTCAGTATTTTTTTTAAATTCTTTGGCATACACCTCAATTTATTCATATCCTTTATTAAAATATAGACTCAAATTAAACCTGCAACTCTAATAACAGTTTTAGCTAAGGAACTAAAGCCAAGTACCTTTATAAAGAAAGAATGATTTCTTAATGCCTTGATATCATTGTATTTTTAACACATTCCAGAATCATGTGGATTTTATTCTTATTATATTGCTGATATAGTTTAAGGATGACTCTGTGTTGTCTTTGTTTAATTTAAAAAGAATTTCAGTACTTGTAACTAGTTATTTTTCTCTTGCCATTTTATTTTGAGGTCTTGAATATCTTTTTGTATTTTTCCTCATTTAATTTTATTCCTTTTTAAAAAATTTTTTTGGTAGATATGGAGTTTTGTTATGCTGCTCAGGATGGTTTCTGACTCCTGGCCTCAAGTGATCCTCTTGCCTCAGCCTCCCAAAGTGTCAGGATTACGGGCATAAACCACCAAGCCCGGTCAATTTTATTCATTCTTGAATAGGTTTCCCCTTCTAATTGTTCAAGTACATTTTATTCTAAAAATGATAATTATACTTTATTTCCTTTATACAGTTATTTTCCCTCTGTGTGACAGATTTAGCTTAATTTTTATTTATAAATAATAATTGTGCATATTTATGGGATACATGTGATATTTTGATACATGCATACAATGTATAATGATCAAATCAAGGTAGTTAGGATATTCATCACCTCCAGCACTTATCATTTCTATGTGTTGGAAATGTTTCAAGACCTTCCTTCTAGATATTTTGAAATATATAATAACTTCTACTTCCATCCACATTGCTGCAAATGACAGGATTTCATTCCTTTTTTTTTTTTTTTTTTTTTTTTGAGACAGAGCCTCACTCTGTTGCCCGGGCTAGAGTGCCGTGGCATCAGCCTAGCTCACGGCAACCTCAAACTCCTGGGCTCAAGCAATCCTTCTGCCTCAGACTCCCGAGTAGCTGGGACTACAGACATACGCCATCATGCCCGGCTAATTTTTTCTATATAGATTTTCAGTTGTCCAAGTAATTTCTTTCTATTTTTAGTAGAGATGGGGTCTCGCTCTTACTCAGGCTGGTCTCGAACTCCTGAGCTCAAACGATCCACCCGCCTCGGCCTCCCAGAGTGCTAGGATTACAGGCGTGAGCCACCGCGCCCAGTCCGGATTTCATTCTTTTTAATGGCTGAATAGTATTCCTTTATATATACATATATATATATATATATATATATATATATATATATATATATATATATACACACACACACACACACACACATACACACACACACAATATGTATGTGTGTGTGTGTATATATGTATACACACACACACACATTTATATACCATATTTTCTTTATCCATTCATCCCTTGATGGATACTTAGGTTGGTTCCATATCTTGGCTATTACAAATAGCGATGCAATAAACATGGGTGTGCAGATATCTGTTGGATACAATGATTTCCTTTCTGTTGGACATATACCCAGCGGTGGGATTGCTGGATCATATGGCAGATTTATTTTAATTTTTTGAGGATCCTCCATACTGTTTGTCATAGTAGCTGTACTACTTTACATTCCCACCAAAAGTAGTACTAGAGATCTCCTTTCTCTTTACCCTCACCAGCATCTGTTATTTTAGCCATTCTAACTGGAGTGAGATAATATCTCATTGTGGTTTTGATTTATATTTCCCTAATGATTAGTAATGTTGAGCATTTTTTCATATGCTTGTTGGTTCTTTGTATGTCTTCTTGGGAAAAATTCCTATTCAGATCATTTTCCTGTTTTTTAATCAAATTATTTGTTGGTGTTTTTTTTTTGTTTTGTTTTGTTTTTTTTTTTGCTGTTGAGTTGTTTGAGCTCCTTATATAATCTGGTTATTAATAGCTTGTCAGATGGATAGTTTGCAAACATTTTTTCCAATTCTATAGGTTGTCTTTTCACTTTGTTGATTTTTTTCCTTTGCTATGCAGAAGCTTCTTAGCTTGATGTAATCTAATTTGTCTATTTTTGCTTTCATTGCCTATGCTTTTGAGGTCTTACCCAAAAAACTTCCGCCCAGACCAATGTGCTTAAGTGTTTCACCAGTGTTTTCTTCTAATAGTTTCAAAGTTTCAGGTCTTGCATTTAAGTCCTTGATCCATTTTGAGTTGATTTTTATATATGATGAGAGATAAGGATCTAGTTTCATTCTTCCACATATAGATACCCAGTTTTCCCAGCACCATTTATTAAAGAGACTGTCCTTTCCTCCAATGAATGTTCTTGACACCTTTGTCAAAAATGAGTTGGCTGTAAATCCATGGATTTATATAATTGTTTAATATAGTAATTGAATGTAATTGTCTTATGGGACAAAGTCTTGTTATCCACAAATCATTTATTTCTTTATCCCAAATTATTGTCAAATATTTCTTAACAATATTTGCTTGGTGTGGCCTGCTCCTAGTGTTCTGCTTTCTTAAGAACAACAGAGGCAATATCAAACTTTTTAATCTATTTACTTAAGTTTTCCCACCTAGATTATATTTTCCATATTATTTTCAGTTAGAATTGGAAAATAAAACTTATCTTGATTTATTCATGAGGGATCAATTGCAAAACATAAAATTTCTTTATAATATCCTAACTTGCAAAGGAAATACTATGATGTATAAGTTCAGTGCACAGTGCTGGTGAGATGATACTGCATCCTCTTCTAAACTGATTGGTTACCGTGATTCCAGAGAATATTAATCAAAGGGACCTCATCATAAAAATAATGTTAAAGTAAACATGAGTTGGCATTCTAAGAAGAAAGAAGTACAGAGAAACACATGGTTGTTACCTCTCAATATTAAAAACAAGGTTAATGGATGAAAGTCACAGTGTTTGTAATTGAGCAGGCCTACAAATGATCAATGACATCATGACTGAGTGAGCTTTCCATCACTAAAATGCTGAAACAAGTCTGTAGTATCAAGTGTAAGAACTCATATCTATATAGATGGATAGCTTGAACTAGATGACCTATACAATTATATATATTTAGTTCACACAAAAGATATATTAGCATGTAGAATATTATATTAACTGGAGCCAAATGAAATTGGGTTTTTTTGCCATTTTTGATCTACATTAATGATACATAGTTCTATCTAATATAATAGGATTCATTATACATTCTGTATGTCCTAAATGTAGTATATTTACAGCTCTTACATTTATCAGGGGATTGTATTTGCCATCAAACAGTCTCTGAACTAGTCTCAACTTTTATTTTTATTGCCCACCTGTATACTTCACCACTTTTTGCCATTATGAAGCCTAATTTCACCGGGCATAAACCAGTCTTTGCAATTCAAGTCTTCAGCAATTTATTGAATTTTAATACATGTAAAATTCCATTTCAGACTTTTCTGATGATAATAGATGTTGGGATAGGACTTATAAGTGTCTTATGTGTCTCAGATGATGAGATCTTGTAGCTCTGATCCTCAGAAAACTGCTCTGTCTACCATACTTCTTCCCCTTTGTTTCCTAACGACACAGCTGTGCGAATTTCACCCGTTGTCATATTTGCTGTCACTTCTCTTTTGGTTCCAGGCATCATTAGTTCTTTGAGGGTAGAGATAATGGCATTGTGTTCTTTGTATCTCTCTCAATACCTGTTACATACAGAGCAGGTATTCAATAAAAGGTCATGCAGTGAATGCAAATAACTCTGATATTCTTAGTGTTGCCACCAGGCTGTGATATTTTGGCATAACAGTGATGTTTCTACTATAGGTGTGTCTTAAAGTGTCAAATAATTTAAAGAAATAGTCCCAGGGAAGTGTTGTAAGAGACAGTGGAAGTCAAGGAAGGGTGAAAATCCCTCAGAGGATGGCTTCAGCATGATTCTCCTTGGGGACCTGCGGAGAGTAAGTTATGCCTCAGAGTTATTCTTACACCAGGCAAGGAAACTGAATTTTCATGTTCCTGCACTGTTCAGTCATTGGTTTAAGGGCCCCACCCGGGGGGTGGGCACATTTAGTGCCCAGATGCTTCAAAATCTCCATCTGTGGGAAAAAGTTGCTTCAGTAGCTTGAGGAAAGAAGAGCTGTGCACTAGTTCTGGTGTTTTGAAGGGAAAGGGATATAGATAGTGGGAAAAGGGATTTGAAAGGATCTGGCAGGAATATGAAATTAACAGCCATAGGGTATCTAATAAACTGACTATATGGAGGACTTTCTTTCTACTTTGTATGCTAATGAAAGCAAAAAAAAAAAAAACCAATAACTACAACTTTAAGAAGTGTATAGAAACTTAATTTGGAAGGTGATCCTAAAACTAAAGGGACAGTGAGCAAATGCTATTCACTTCCCATATCTTGTTGGATGATGGTTCAAATCCCACAGTTGCCATGCCCTTCTTCCTGCCTTCTTGAATGAATAATCTGGAGCACAATGGTGGAGAACAGGGACTGACAGTTGGAAAGGCGTTTGAAGCTCTCAACGATGACCACTGGCAAATCAGCACAGATAAAGTCAATTATTTTTCCTTTCGTATCATGACACAAAAAGAAAGGTTTGCCAATATGAAATCAAATTTTAGATTAGGGATGCTCAAAACTAGGAGAACGAAACTTTATAGAAGGACTCAATGCTCACCTACTAATTAGCCCTTGTTGAAGACTTCAGTTTCAAAGAACTCTCGTATGTGTTTATAATGACCTTTGGACAAACTGTTACATGTTACATGTGAGGTCTAGCTGGGTCTCATTGTAATAGCTGCCAGCTCCTGCTGGTTTCTGAGGACTCAAATTTTAAAGGATTATTCAAATGAAGCAGTGACCCTACTTAGAACCTCCCATTCAATATCCCGTGGCTTTAACAGGAACTATTATGTCAGAAAGACAAAGAGTCAATATAAAGCACATAAAACTTTACTAGATTTTTTTCTTGAGAAATACAGTCTTCTTCCTTTAAATAAAGGACTCTGGGAAGACTCTTGGCAGCTTCAACAACATATAAAAATACTCATTTTGCCAACATTGTGAACTTGTGTTGACCCGAATCACAATGACCCATAATCGTTTGTCATATGGAAATTTAATCTCTATTATCTACAACTACAAACAATATAATTCCATTATATAAATTAATTTTATTGACAAATATGAGGTGTTTACTCGTTAAATACAGAAAAGCTTTTTCAAGAAGATGTAAGCCAGATAAAATTAATTACTCTAAAGTAGAAAGCAATAATCCATCTTTATTGTATACTCTTTAAGACAAATTATTGCATTTTGCTTTCTCATATATCCTTTTCAATATTTGTCTTTCTCTTCCCTAATTTCATAAATTTCTATATTCAGAGACCATTCTTAGAATTCATTTATTAAATATACCATCAGTTTGACCTTAAAAAACTATTTTAAGTGTCCAGCAAGTCTCATTTTAAAATTAAACCCAAAATAAAAGGTGTCGCAATTTTATTGTGGTATTCTATGACCAGGAATGATTCTCTGAATTTCTACAATATGTTAGTCATATAGTAAAATTAATTTTGATAGCATAAGTGTAGACTCTGGGAATTTTAGATTGGAAAATATGTAGTAACTGAGCAATCATTTAGTTTAGATCACTTATCTTATACTAAGAAATCTGGAGTCCAGAATGATTCAGAGAATAAAAGCTTAAAACGTGGACTATTTCTGAAAGATATTTTAATAGCAAATTGCTCATAGAACTAATATATTATTTCAGCTATGACTATATAATTTTAATCCAATCATGTAAAGTAAATATTTTTAATACTGTAATAAAATGCATTACTACTGATATATTTCTATATAATGAAATGTACAGTAGATGATAGATATTATTGAAATAGGTGTACTGTATTTTTTTTGTTGCTGCTTTAGTTTGTTTTAGTTAATGGGATTTAGTTTTAGAGTGAACTTCCCAAAGAACATGTATGACATTCAGGGTGGTGCAGCTCTAATGACCTGGTTACCTTATCACCCATTCAAGAGAAGAGACCTAGTGTTTTACAATCCAGGGATACAGCATTTTGCCACGACTATTACCTGTCTCTATTCCTACTTATTGTTTCTGCTTTTGCCACCACTCTGCCCCTCTACTCTTACCTTTATTGCAAGGTCTCTACTGACTCAATGGTTCTTCTTACTGACGTGTGTGTGTGTGTGTGTGTGTGTGTGTGTGTGTGTGTGTGTGTGTATTTAATTTCTACCTTTGCTACAAATTGCTATGTCATTCCCAAACTTACCCACACAGAAGATTTGATTGCTTCCTTTATTCATTGCTAAATATAAAGGCTCTGCCATTAGCCCAACTTAAGGGCAGTAGCCAACCTATAGAAATGTACCTCTGAGACAGTACCCTAAGTTCAGTAATCCTTGGTCAGAGAAGCTCTTGCTTTTTCTCTAGCATTATCTTGGGTCTGACCTTCAGCAAAGCCATCCCTAATGACCTCATCTCCCCCAGGGTGTGTTTCTAGGTGAATAAGAATGCAGATTTTTACCCTCTGGATCCAGCTATACAAACACCCAAAACTGACTAAATCAAGTTTATTTTTATATATTTCAAATGTATTATTATCTCAAAATGTATCTCTACTTGCTTGGCAATGCCTGAAATTCCTTTATTATGGGACACAGCTTTTCACTTGACAACTGAAAGCATTAAGGTGCCAATTCTTGGCTGAGGTAATGCAGGGAGGTCAATTAGCCCATTGTTCAACTACTCTAAATGTTTGAGTTTTGACACTTTCCAGTTTCAGAGAGGAATAGGACACCAGGCATTGGATGGGCAGAAAAATGGAGAAGGGGATAGATAGCCTGTGCAGTATAGGAAAAAATGTTGAAAAGGGAAGGCCAGGCCTCAGTGAATATAATTTTCAGTACTTAAGAGGTTTTCTTATTATTATTATGGTTTACTTCCAACTTTGCACAAAAGGAGAGACATGATTTACGCAGTGTTTTTGTTGTTTCTTCTCACACACATTCATACCCATGCTTACTTTAACACTGCTACTAAGATCCTGCAATGGTTGACATGCTTTATGAAGTTTATTTTTCCTAACTCAACTACATTTTAGAATAGTTTTATTATCTTGGGACTTGCAGGACAGGAGCAAACTTTCACAATCCTGCCATAGAGATATGTCATCTCCTATGCTTTCTGCCATTGTTTAGTCTATAGGGACCCTAACTAACTCATCTTCTTATAGGTCATTGTGATGGACTTCTACAGTAATGACTTTCTGCAATAGGATCTAAAAAGAAAGAAGTACATGGCACTCTAAATGCTTGACTATGGTGCCAGGGATGGAGAGGGACAGGTTTTTACTGCCCCAGGAAATTTTCCTGGAGTCTCTTTGATCTGATACAAAATAAAGGATACAATTATACATCTTGATTTCCTTACCACTAAACATGCTTGGGAGACCTCTTGAGATATTTTAGAAATAGACTGCATTACGTTGTTCTAGCTAGATCAATTTATTGGATAAAGCAAAAAGCCTGTTTGTTTTAGAGGGGCCCAAAGCAAAGAAAGCCTCTCTAGTTGGTCCAAGGTACAGGACAAGTGACTTTGTCAACTGACCCTTCTAAGCAACAGATATAATCTGTTACTCCTAACCATAAATTCTAGTATATTCAGAGGCTCTTAAATATCAAGTATAAAGATACATGTACAGCATTGAGTCCAAGCAGGTTCTAAAGGCCTAAGTAATTTTGCATACACAGATAACTCATACATCCAGAGTGCCTTACTCCTGCCAATTTACTTTCCCTTCTTCAAACCACATCTGTGGCCTAATGGGGAATTACCTATGACAAATTAAATAGGAAAAATGCTCAAGCTAGAATTACAGAGAGCTTTGCTTTACAGCAAAAATGAACTACTATAGCATTACAGCCCCAAAGAGGAACGTTTAAGATAAATAGGAAATAGAATCCTTCCACCAAGAAGGATTCAAGTAGTAATGAAACACGACTGATATCTGGCTCCTAGAAATATTTGCTCCCCTTAACTTCCTTTACATTATACTTTTTTTGTCTTCCTCTCATACTTCTAACCATCCATTCCCTGCCCTTTTCAATAACAAATCCTCCTCTACATAGCTATTAATATTTGAGTTCATCAGGTTTAGTTCTAGACTTTCTTTTCCTTCCATCCTACATTCAAACTAGGCAATTTTACATGGCTTCATTTGTCATAAATACCATGATGACATGCTCATTTACATCTTTAGCCTAGGACTCTGAGCTCCAGATCCACACAGTTTTTTATTATGGCACAATAAAGATAACATAAAATTTACCATTTTAATCATTTTGAAGTATATAGTTCAGTATCATTAAGCTCATTCACATTATTACACAACCATAAGCAACATCTATTTCCAGAATTTTTTCATCTTCCCAAACTGAAACTCCATACCCATTAAACAACAACTCCCCTCCTGGCAACCACCATCCTAATTTCTGTCTGTATGAATTCGCCTATTCTAGGTTCTTCGTATAAGTGGAATCATACAATATTTGCTCTCTTGTGTCTGGCTTGTTTCACTTAGCATAATATTTTCAAGGTTCTTCCATGTTGGAGCAAGTATCAGAATTTCATTCCTGTTTAAGGCTGAATAATATTCCACCGCACATATGTAACACATTTTGTCTATTTATTCACCTGTCAATGGACATTTAGGTTGTTTCCACCTTTTAGCTATTGTGAATAATGCTGCTATAAACATTTGTGTCCAAATATCTGTTCAAATCCCTGATTTCATTTCTTTTGGGTATATACCCCGAACTGGAATTGCTAGATCACATGGTAATACTGTTTAATTTTTTGAGGAACCACCTTATCATGTACTTTTGATATATTTACACATACTTTATACTTGAATGTGACAAAGATACATAGACATATAAAATGAAACGTTTTATCTTTCCCCAAAAACACAGTCCTTCATTACTGTTCTCTTAGAGAATGGCACTGCCAACTAGGCAGATATACAAGCCAAAAAATACGAAGTCACCCTTGATATAACCCTCTTTCTCACCTTTTGCATAATTGTCTTGTCAGTAGTTTTAACACTGAAATATTTCTTGAATCCATTTATTTATATTTCTGTCACCACTTGTCTAGAAATAATTCTCACTGCCACTCATCCGATTATTTTAACAGCCTCTTCACGGGTTTATGTATGTCCATTCTTAACTCCTTATAAACACTGCTTCATAGTATGGTCAGAAAGTTCACATATCATCATGTCACCCAACTGCTGAAAAATATTCAATAGTTTCATAGTGTTAGAATAAAGACTGCAATTTTTAACATGGTTTACAAGGCACTGTATTGATCTGGTCTCCACTTCCCAAGCTTTATCTCTCACAAACCCTGCATTATTTTCTGACCTCCCATCATACTGGGCTTCCCTGGATTTTTAATTAATTATCTCCTACCTAGAACAGGACCAAGGTGAATTATATTGATACCACCTGGCAACTTATCCCCCATTTCTCATCGCCACATGGAAGCTACCCTTCACCTCTAAGATAAGGTTAAACTCCTCTCTCGGGCTATCATTAATACATTTCTCCTTTTATTAACTTATCATAGAGACATTTCCACATTTTATTTGTTTGGATTTTTGATTAAAATCTATCTTCCCCATTAGAAAATAGTTCTCAGGAGGACATCAACCATGTCTTCTTCGTAGCATAGTTCCTGGCACAGAGTAGACATTGAGTGTTCATGGGATGAAGGAATGAATCAGTTTATGTCTCTGTGTTCCTCGCCAGAATTCAAGCACCTTTCTCAAGGAAGGGTCAGGCATTGACTTATTCATGTTGGCATCCCCAACGTCTAGTGTATTTAGGGATCGTTTATGTCTGCTAAACTGAGCACCATAATTCCAATTCATGTCTGCTAAACTCGAGCACCATAATTCTAAGTTCAGCAGGGTCTTTAAAATTAGCCCAGAGCATACCCTTGTCCACAGTTATGTTTCTGCTCCTCTCTTTAAAAAAAAAAAAAAAAATCCTGTAAACTACGCCTCCTTTCCTTTGCAGAGTAGTTGGCTCGCTCTTCTTTTTCCTAGAGTAAGAGGACAGTATTTTGTTTAGGAAAGAAATTAAGACAAGCAGAGAAAAGTCTGGAGAGAGGTGGTAAAGAGAGGCAGTCTAGGCAGACTTGTCTCAGGGGGAATGCAAACTACTTCTGGTTGTCTCAGTTTGTTGAAATGGAGAAAAATGCATTCCCAAAATCAATAGATGAATTCTGAATACCAAGAGCTACAATGATTTTTTTCTACTTAAGAAAACACATCTGCAACAGCCACAACGGTTAGAGTCACTGCCTCATTAAGGTTATGGTAATCTGCTATCCTTCTCCAAGTCCCATAAACATTCTATACTGACCAAACTGAAGAACCAAATAGTGATGTGCTGACAATTACCACTCCTGCTTATTTTGATTCATTCATGGTTGTTCTAATCTCTGCTATTTCTCCAGGGACATCTTATTCACTCTTTCAGCAGGAAGGAGGAGGTTCAAAGGCTCGTATTTGAAATTTTCTAAGGTACAATAGACCATTGTTAAGATCTTAATATAGTATGAGTAGGCATGCATTCATACATGCATACACAGATACTTACATATACTTCTGTCTAGGACCATATACATTCATGTTGAAACTTCCTATGAAATCCCAGCATTTTATATTTTGATTCTAGACTATAGTGACAACTGTGTCTTCAAAAATTAGTGTCAATTGACCTTTGACAATTGTACCTGAAATATTTGGATTTCCCTACTTCAGCACCTAGTGATTCTCAGTCACCTGAGAAGCCTAACAAAGAAATACAGAGTACTCAATTGTGGTGAGACTTTAATAGAATTGCAGGCTGATTGCTATGGGCTTGGGAACTGACTCAAGATTAGAAATGGGGTGATAAACTGTGACTCTCTTTCATATTGGCTTGAAGCAAGACTAAAGTTTTCTTTTGTTTTGTTCTGCATTTAATTAGGGAAATTAGAAGATGGCAAAATAGAAACCTCTAGGAATGTCCTTCTGCATGAACACCAATTTCTCAACTATCCACACAAGCAAGCACCTTCAGAAGCAGCAAAAAATCAGGTGAGCAATCCTACTACCTGGTTTTAACATTATGTCAAGGAAAAAGACATTGAAGAGGGCAGGAAAGACAATCTTGCATTGCCTACCCCACCTCTCCCCCGTCCCCTGGCAGTGCCATGCCCTCAACCCAAGTGGAGAGAGAATCTATGTGCCCAGGGGAGAGTGAAGTGATTAAGGAACTATGCACTGAAACCTTGAGCTGCCCTGGGACAGGGGAACACAGCACAGGGCAGAATTCTGCCAGTGCCCACAGAGGGAGTATTTTGACCAGCCCAGCCAGAGGGAAATCCTCCACCACGAAACCCCAGATTCAGCTAGCCCCACCACGGGCTGACAAAAAGCAGCCTGGGAACTGGACTAAATTCATAAGACAGTGGGGCCACAAAGGCTGCAGTCCTTGGACAATTCCTATGGCTATGCTGGCTCAGAACCAGTGAACTTGGAGTGTACATGACCCAGTGAGACACCAGTGGTGGTGGCCAAGCCAAAGTCTGTGTCACCCCCACCCCAACTATAGGCAGTGCAGCTCAGAAAGTCTTCCAACTTGGGGAAAGAAAAGGGATAATCTCAGAGGATTTGTTTTGCAGCTTGGGTACCAACTCAGCCACAGTAAAATAAAGTACCAAGGAGACTCCCGAAGGCCCTGAGTCCAGGCCTTAGTTCCTGGAAGGCATTCCTGGACCCACCCTGGGCCACAGGTATACATGCTACCCTGAAGGGAAGGACCCAGTCCTGGCAGGATTCACCACCTGCTGACTAAAGAGTGTATAGGCTTTGAATAAACGCCAGAGGTAGCCAGGCAAGAGTCACCACAAGCTTTGTGTGAGACTGGGCTGGCTTCAGGTGTGATGTGGCACTAGTGGCCACGAGGGAGTGGCCCACATCACTCCTCCCCCAGTTCCAGCAGCCAAGCATAGAGAGTGAGGGAAGAGAGTGGGAAACTTTGCCTGGTAATCCAGGGAATTCTCCCATATCTTACCCAAGTCCACCAAGGCAGTACCACAAAGAGTCTGCAAGAGTCACAGCATTACTGAGCTTGGGGCACCTGCAGTGCTAATATGGCTTCCATAACCAAAGACTTAGATCACAACACTCAATTCCTTAGAAAGCCTTCTCAAGAAGGATGGGTTCAAACAAACTGAAACTGTGAAGATTAAAATAAATACATAATGCTTCAATGCCCAGACATCAATGAATATCCACAAGCATCAGGAACACTCAAGAAATCATGACCTCACCAAACAAACTAAATAAGGCACCGGTGACAAATCCTGGAGCGATGGAGATATGTGACCTTTCAGATGAATAATTCAAAAATAGCTGTCCTGAGAAGTTCAATGAACTTCAAGACAATGCAGAGAAGGAACTCAGAAGCCTATCAGAGAAATTTAATGAAGACATTAAAATAATAAAAAGCAGAAATTCTGGAACTTAAGCATTCAATTGACAAATGGAGAAATGCATCAGAGTCTCTCAACAGCAGAATTGACCAAGCAGAAGAAAGGATTAGTGAGCCTGAAGACAGCCTATTTGAAAATACACAGTCAGAAGAGAAAAAAAGAATAAAAAAAGAATAAAGCACACCTACAAGATCTAGAAAATAGCCTCCAAAGGGCAAATCTAAGAATTATTGCCCTTAAAGAAGAGGTACACAGACAGATTGGGGTAGAAAATTTATTCAAATAAATAATAACAGAGAACTTTCCAAACCTAGAGAAAGATATCAATACTCAAGTACAAGAAGGTCACAGAACACCAAGCAGATTTAACCCAAACAAGACTACCTCGAGGCAATTAATAATCAAACTCCCAAAGGTCACAGATAAAGAAAAGGTCCTAAGGGAAGGAAGAAAATAGAAAAAAATAACTTATAAAGGAGGTCCATTACATCTGGCAGCAGACTTCTCAGTGGAAACCTTATAAGTCAGGAAAGAGTGGCAGGGCATATTCAACGTGCTGAAGGAAAAACACCTTGTCCCTAGAATATTATATCCTATAAAAATATCCTTCAAACATGAAAGAGAAATAAAGACTTTCTCATACAAACAAAAGCTGAGGGATTTCATCAACACTAGACCTGTCCTATAATAAATACTAAAAGGAGTTCTTCGGTCTGAAAGAAAAGTACATTAATGAACAATAAGAAATCATCCGAAGGTATACAACTCACTGGTAACAGTAAGCACACAAATACTGAATACTCTATTGCTATAATTGTGGTGTATGAACCACTTATATCTTGAATAGGAAAACTAAAAGACAAAGCTTTAATAACTTTTGAAAGATAAACAAAATTGACACACCTTTAGCCGGACTAACCAAGAAAAAAAGAGAGAAGACCCAAATAAATAAAATCAGAAATGAAAAAGAAGACATTACAACTGATACTGCAGAAATCCAAAGGATCATTAGAGATTACTATACTTGTATAAATTAAATCAGATTTATGATTAATTAAGCATAGCCAGAAATCTTTGCAAGTCATGGCATCCTTTGACAGCTGATTGCCATGCTTTCTCTGCTGCTTGTTGTGGTAACTATGTCCACTTTGTTTTTGGTGGTTAACTGCAATCCCATGGAGATCAGGAAGACAATTAAATTGCATTTCATCCTACCAGCATTTTTAGCCTAAAGACAATAAAGCACTCCTTAGATATTTATGTGTTCTCATCACCTATGTCTTCGTCAGGGTCTTGGTGAAGTAAGACTCCTTGGGTTTGGGAGTGGATATGTGAGTCACACAGCTTAAAGAATTTGACTGCCTTCTATACTATGTCAATATTGTTTAAAGTGCTTAACATAATTGCATCCAAGTTTGCATTAGTCAACTGGAAAACTATTAAAGTTTCAGCCATCTGCCCAACTAGCACACTGGATGCATAACCTCTACTAAATTAATACATGTAAAATAATCAGTCTGATATAAAAATATATTACACTTTCCCTGATCCAACATTTTCACCATCTATATCCATGATTATTTGCCACATTTTTTACAACGTTTTTTAGCCACTTCCCTCAAATATTTTTGCCTGAATGTTTCTTTTCACTGTTTTTGCTCTACACTTCACTATCTTTCCTCACCAGGTTGTGTTGAGTTTAGGTGTTGATTCCCAGTCAAGCAACAATTGTGACAAAATGGGACATGTTATCTTCCTCAGCCAAGAGATGGAGGACTGCTTATGGAGGCATAGGTGACATAGTGGAATTTTGGACAGTATTTTTGGATATTCCAAGTCTTCTATGTCTTCTAAATCTAACCATTACATTTACTAAACTATTACTCTTTTCAGATCAAGTTTCTAAATTTCACAATCTTAGGGTTTGACTTCAAATGATAAAAAATAGTACTTGGAACAAGAAAGAATCACATGGAATATTCAAAAAAGCAATTCCATTTTTGTCCTCTTCAGTACCTATAAGTGAGGGTGGTTCTCTTTCCTCTAGATGTTAAAAAGTACAGGTCCCTTGATTTCTCCTCTTAAGAAGCATAAAATCTTATATTCACTCTAAGTCAATTTCAATTTTGTAATTGAAAGCATTCAGTCCAAAATAGTGTTCGATCCTTTCATTTCAATTTGAAGAGAAATCTTCTTTGACCTTTCTGCAGCCAGAGCCTGCTGCAGGTGGCAACCTGTAGTTTGCAAAAGGAAGTATGGGTGGTATCATTTGCTCTCCCTGCCTAACGGTTCTACCCCTCCTTCAGATTCCCGAATCCTTACCAGTGTCAAAGCATTGGAAGACATGAACAGTAAGGGAAATGGGAAAATTCATTCTTGACTGGCATTATTGTACAATGGCTGCATGCTCTCTGAACCTGAACATGAGAAAGTCAGTGTGTATATGGGTTTTTCAGAGATACTACTGCTGGGCTCTCTATCTCTCCATTGGCAGAGGTGATACATTCCATTCCTCCAGCTTCTATTCCCTACCTTAGGCCCTAGTTTTCTAGTATTTTGCTATTTCTAATTTTGTCTAAGCAGGAAAAGCCCATATAATTGATAATTATTGTTTTCGGCCCATGTGAGTTATGTTTTTACTGGAAATAGGCAGGCAGAGGAGGCATAATAAATAAAATAAATACCATCTATTGAAAATAATAAATGCATAGAAATAAGAAAAGTTACACACATATTCTTTAGTTAAACTCTTACATCATGATATATCTGTATTTCAATTTTACAGAAAAATAAATTGTTAAACTGAGGCACAAAGAAGTTAACTTGCCAAATGTCACTCAACATAGTAGTAAAATATGTCTGACATAAAAGCCTTTAATGACTATGCTATCCTCATTCACTAAACAAATAACTACTTTGATTTCAAGAATCACCCATATTTGGAGAAGTCTAGAAATTTGTGAATTAAGATGAATGATTAAAGGCTCCAGGTGCAGGTTGTCTGGTCTGTCATTTCAAATATTCCACTTTTTAGCTGTGCAATATTGGGCAAGATATTTAAACATTGTGCCTTAGCAACCTTATCTATAAAACAGGGGTACACATACAGTATCATATCTTTTGAAGGGTTTTTATGAAAATTAGGTGAGTTAATATATGTAAGTATTTAGAAAAGTGCTTGGCACATAAATGTGATATATATGGGTGGGGCCAGAGGGAGAAAGGCCTCAAAAGTGTTTGTCACATAGAAAGGACTTAGTAAAAGTTAGAAATTACTATTATCGTTATTACTATTACTCCTAACCCCAAGACTTACCTAAAGCTCAGGTTTATCTTTGGATTTGTTAGAAGTTTCAAGAAAATATAGTCATGTAAATAAAACATGTATATAATAATACTTCTTAGCTGCCTTGCTTTAGGAGTGAATGTGCGTGTATGAGTGTGAGTGTGTGAGAGTGTGTGTGTTTGTGGAGGAGGTAAGGGTGATAAAGTTATCCAAAACTTCTTAGGGGCTTTTGGGAACTCTGATCGGCCTCAATCGTACATTTAAGTCAAGACGTCCTAAGGAGAAATTTCATCTTTCTTCAATCTAAAATAGTATAGAGACAGTTGCTAGCTTTGTAACTAATTCAAATAATATGCAGACTTTTTTTTTCTTATCACTCCGAATGGAAATTCAAATTTGACACGTGAAGAGGCAACGTGAGAGATTTTGAGGAAATAACTATAAAAAACACTTTATCTGCAATTGAGGGATTTTATTTATCAAATATAAAGGTTTTGCCCTATAGTTGTCTTGGCCTCAAGTCTTCAGACTGCATTAGTCAGAAATAACTTTTTGCCAACCTCGTTTCTTTCTGCTATAGGTGAAGGCCATTTTCTCAAAGTGATTAACTGGCAGTAGTACTCAATCCATTTATCCTTCTTAGGCTTCCCTATTGTAATGCATTGCAACACTCTCCTCTCTCTGTGAAGCTACAGAGTCAGTGGCTGTGAAAACTTGCAGTTGGAATTTCTTAAAATGAAAGCATAAGACCTAATGAAATTGTTCCAACATTGTGTTGGGAGTGTGTAAGAAAATGTAGTGTTCTTCATCTTCTTGAGTGGTCTGCTTGGCAGATGTTGTATTTTAACTGATTGCAAGCCAGGGAGTATGACGTGAATGTCACTGAATAATTAATTAGGATAGCCAAAGCAGTGTTCAAAAGTGATTACCCAAATAGCCCAGTCCCTGTGTTTTGCATTACCTCAGCCTATGACTACTTTTGGAAAGCTGATCTGTACAAAATGGAACTCTCAAAGAACATTTCCACCCTAATAATATTAATAGGTTATTTTATGGCAATGCAACCCAGAGCAAACACTCTATTTGATATGGAATCTTTATACATGTGGAAATTGCTTTGATATATTTCAACATGCTTCTCTCTAGATTATGTCAGTTTCTAACATCGCATACATAATTTTGTTTTCTCTTAGGAAGTTATTTTCATTTTGAAGATTTCCGTCCTATATTAAGACAGACTGTTTATGAGCTTAATTAAAACTTCTTTTAGTATAGCATGTAAATTTCAATGCTTCATCCTGAGTTCATTGTTCTACAATTTGACATGCTTTGAAGTTTCAGTGAAAACAATACATGACTTATTTTGAAAATTATGCTCCCTAAATATATTAATACTATTAATGGTGTATTTCAGTTAGAATTATTTTAGTTGAAAGCGACAGAAAATACAGACAAAATTAGCCTTAGCAAACAGAAGTGCACAGTCTCAAGGAACTACAAAAACCAGGTATGTCTTTTTCAGAGCTTGGGAATATCTCTGGGCCTTGGATTTTCTCTCTCTATCTCTTGGTTCTTCTTCCTCTGGGTTGACATCATTGCAAGTAGGTTCTCACCTGACTGAAGGTGGGAAACTATTATCAAAAGAAGGTAAAATAGATACTGGACAGATAAAAATGTTCGCCGTAATGTTTAAAAGAGGATTCTTTTTTTTGTTTATTCAGTAGTGCTTCCCCTTTAAGGCTGCAAATTTGGAGTGTGGAAGAGAAGACAGGCCTAAACTTTGAAGCGCACTAGAAATTGCTCATAGAGCATTCTTACTAATTTCACATGCACTATTACTTAATGTTACTTAAGGATTTAGTATAGTAAATGGGAAACACATAGAAGTATTTGAGGAAGAGTGAGGATAACAGGTGAAAAAATAAAAGTAATCAGAAAAACTAGAAGGTTTATTTTTATTTTTTTAACAGTTATAAGATTATAGTGAGGTACTTAGAAGTAACCAACTATTACTACAGTTTACCCTGTTATTGTGGTAGACAAAAATTAGTACAATCAGCTGGATTATAGTTTGCCAAATGGCCATGTCTGTGATTATGGTAATGCAGCAGAATTTTCTGGACTTGGGACTAAGAACATGACCGACATTTGGCAATCTCAGAACCTCATAGCACACCCTGCCCCGTGTGTCTGATCTAAAAATGGACAGAGGACCCAAGCTGGGCCATGGAGATTCCTTGGCTGATATTCTTTAATTGGCGCCATGAAAGATAAACCAACCTTATCAGCACCAGTCACAACACTGAAAGAATGTAAGCTCAAAAGAGCCCATAGCAACAATCCACTGCATGGGAAGATACTGTTGTTTAAGAGCATAATTTAGCACCGGGAGAAAAGCAGAGATGAGAGGTGGAGGGGAAAGTCCAGTGGCATTTCAGTTACTAATTCTAGTGCTCTCTCAGGCCAGCTCCAACTCTACCCTCCCCAGATAGTCCAGCCGGTAAGTATCACTTTAGCATAATTGAGTTTCACTTTGTGCTTGTTATTTGAAATCAGAGTCCCGAGTGAACCAATCAATTGGAAACTGTCAAAAACATCAGGGAAGATTTTTAAAAGCACTAAACAGACAGACAAACAAAAATAAAATAAAACAAAACTCAGGAAATGTGGTAGTCACAAATTAAAAAAAAAAAAACACTATGAAACGAAGATGGAAGAGTTATGCAATTGAGACTAGAGAAACTTCCTCCTTGGTTTCTGTTTAGAAATATTGGGTAGGTGATTTTGTCTAAGCAACCCTGGGTAATTAAGTAATAATTCTCTAAGAAAAAAATAAACGGTAGAGTTCTGTGAATGAAGGTTATCTTTGAAAGAGTTTAACATAGGCACTGATAGCTTTGGGGATAGGAAGGGCCAAGATCAGGGATCCTTTACAACAGAAATCTCCATAATATTAAGTAGTAACTATAAATGTTTCCTATTAATCTGGCAAGCATGTGATCATTTTCCCCTTATTGTTTGACAATACCCACTTTTTGTGATGGAATGAGGCAACATGATTATTATTATTTTTAAACAATAGGTATTTCATTGTTGTTGTTATTTGTTTTTCTTGCTTGTTTGCTTATTCGGCTTCCTAGTAAACCATTTTCACACAAATCCTCATCCAAGAGCCTGCTTTGGGAAAACCAAACTGAGCACAGGATGTGTCCTATATGCTGACAAATATGTTAGCTGGCAGGTATGTGCAATATTAAGTCTTATTTTATTATTTTTTCTTATTTCTTGTAGGCTATTTGTCCCTACTAGAGAATTTTTTTCTCATGCCTAGTAAGCTTGTGCTTTTTATATTGGCAAAAATGCAATGACTGATTACTTGGAAGGAGACCTTCCTTGCTCAGGAAGGAACCTTACTGATTGGAACCACATCTTTATCTTGAAAGCCTTCAGAACCACAGCCATCACCTTAACAAGGAACACGGTAAGCCTTGCAAATGCATTTTTTATTTTCTGTCAATTCAGTTTATAAACTCGAGTTCTAATTCATGCCAGAGAAGTCTTATCTTTTACATGTAAAGTAACCAAGCAGTAATATTTGAAGTGAAACTTTATAAATTAAAGTATTATAATGATTATTCAAGAAAAGAATTCCTGGGAATTCTCTTTCATACCATAAAATGCTCACAGAAGAACAAAGATGATTTACTGTTTAAGTATCTTGACAAGCAAATATTCTCCTGTTCAATCTCTGTTGTTATCTAGTATTTTTAAAACAAAATCATAACTCCAAGCAACAATTTACTAGCAAAATATTTGAGTCAGCTAGAATTTGATTCGCTCAAGCTGAACTTGACTTTGTGGCTTCTACTTTGTCTTTGTTCTCTCACTATTACACATTAGGTATCCAGTAGAGTGCTCTTCTCTGCCTGAATATCCTTGATATTATAAATTAGGCCTTTGGAATGACTTTTTGACATAATTTTTTCCTATAATAAATCTTACTTTCTGCTTTCTCTTTGCTTAGTGCTTCTGTTTATTTATTATTTATTTATTTATTTGGGGGATTATTCAAAAAATTGTTTACATATTCACTCACTGAACTTTAAGTACAACTTAACCAAGTTGTAGCTTACCAGACGAGAAAGGATGTCTTTCTTCTTCTTCCTAATAATCAAATGATTAAAAACAAAATGAAGAACCAAACAATCACTAACAAAGCAAAAATCACTAGGTCAATATCTGTACCTGTCAGGTGAAAGTTATAACATTTTTTATCAATTGCCTTGTATCTTCCCTTTAACAAACCCCCTCCCCTCCTTTCCCTCTCCAGCCACACATCATGGACCTTTTAATTGTAGAGGCTCGCTATTCCAAATGTGGTTTGTGAACCAGCAGTATTTGAAAGTATCATCAGAAAGTTGGTTCAAAGTTCAGAATCTTTGGCCCCTACCCAGACTTACTAAATCAGAATCTTCCTCTCAACAAGTTTCTCCAGTTAATTCATATGTACATTAAAGTTTGAGAGCACTGGTCTAGAGGATAAGCTATAGTCTTTATTGCTGAAGCCAATGAGCCCCTTTCATCTCTTGTGTGGGTAATATGTTATAACTAAAGGAAATAGCGAACGTCTCATGGGCTGATGAGAAGAACGTATATTCAGTGGTTTTTGGGTAGAATGTCCTGTAAATGTCAGTCAGGCCCATTTGTTATAGAGTTCTAGGACATGAACAGAAACATTTCAAAAGAAGACAGAATAATGGCCAGCAAACACATGAAAAAATACTCAACATCTCTAATTATCAGGGAAATGCAAATCAAAACCACAATGAGATATCACTTATCTCCAGTGAGACTGGCCTTTATCAAAAAGTCCCAAAACTGTTGGCGTGGATGCAGAGAGATAGGAACACTCATACACTGCTGGTGGGACTGCAAACTAGTGCAACCTCTGTGGAAAGCAATATGGAAATACCTTGAAGAGATACAAGTAGAATTATCATTTGATCCAGCAATCCCATTACTGGGCATCTACCCAAAAGATCAAATGACACTCTATAAAAAAGACACCTGCACCCGAATGTTTATAGCAGCACAGTTCACAATTGCAAACATGTGGAAACAACCCAAGTGTCCATCAATACATGAGTGGATTAATAAAATGGGGTATATGTATACCATGGAGTACTGTTCAGTTTTAAGAAACAATGGTGATATAGCACCTCTTGTATTCTCCTGGATACAGCTGGAACACATCCTACTAAGTGAAGTATCCCAAGAATGGAAAAACAAGCACCACATGTACTCACCATCAAATTGGTATTAACTGATCAACACATAAGTGCACATATAAGAATAACATTTATTGGATGTTGGGCAGGGGGAGGGGAAGGGAGGAGGAGGGGACGGGCATATGCACAAACAATGAGTGAGATGCACACCTCCTGGGGGATGGACATGCTTGAAGCTCGGACTTGGAGGGAGGGGGGCAAGGGCAACATACATAACCTAAACATCTGTACCCCCGTAACATGATGAAACAAAAAATAAAAAATATCGGGAGACTGAGACAGTAGGATTGCTCGAGCCCAGGAGTTTGAGGTTGCTGTGAGCTAGGCTGACGCCACGGCACTCGCCCCAGGCAACAGAGTGAGACTCTGTCTCAAAAAAATAAATAAATAAATAAATAAATAAAAATAAAAAAATAAAGGAAATAGCATCAAACTTGCATTCATTTTAAATAGGTATTAGTTTAAGGCATAAATATACTATAGAAAGAAAAGATGGTACATGCTGAAAATAATTCTGTTACAGATTGTACAGGATTTTTGCTTTACATCATGGAAGCATAGAAAACAAAATTATCTTTAAAATTAGAATTCAAAAAATGATTATCTTTCAATTGCTCATATAGCATATTCCACAAATTAATACTGAAAAACAAATATGCCGTGTTGCAGGCAAGTTTGTCTGAGTTAGAATGATCTAAATTATTCAGTCTATCTTGACTCTTTTACACTGCAGAATATTTTCCATCCAAGCTAAAATATGGTATCTGTTACTTGTATAGATATGACCTAAAATCATGTAGCTGTTTACTTGTAAGGTTAAATAGCTATTTCTTATACTATATTATAAAGTAATAAGTGTCTCTTACAGCAACTGCATGTATTCGAATATAATGCTGGCCTTTCCAGAAGAAACAGACGGGAAATAAAACTTCCAATTTTCTCTGACACTCCTTATTGAATAAAAACTGTACTTGTTTTATTGTCTAAAATGTTAGAGGCTTTACAGAGGTTGCATACAACTTAAAAAAAGATTGTTTCCTTATTTTTACTACAAATTTTAATAAGTAATGTTGTAAACAACATAATTTTCATATTTTTAAAAGGACAATATTTAAAGTCACAACAAAATAAAATATAATTATTGATGAAAGAGGCTAACACTAATTTTTATGACTATTCCATTATTTGGAAAACATGATCCATGAGCTTTTATTTCTTAATAGCACATATACAGGCATACCTTGGAGATATTGTGGGTTTGGTTCCAGATCACTGCAATAAAGCAAATATCACAATAAAACGAGTCACATGAATTTTTTGGCTTCCCAATGCATATAACAAATACGTTTACACTACACTGCTGTCTATTAAGTGTGCAACAGCATTATGTCTAACAAAACAATGCACATACCTTAATTAAAAATACTTTTTTGCTAAAAATACTGATGATCACCTAAACCTTCAATGAGTCATAAACTTTTTGCTGGTGGAGGGTCATGTTGATGGAGGCTGAATGATCAAGATGGTGGTTGCTGAAGGTTGGGGTGGCCATGGCAATTTCTTAAAATAAGACAGCAATGAAGTCTGCTCTATCAATTGACTCTTCATTTCATGAAAATTTCTCTGTAGCATGGATGCTATTTGGTGGCATTTTGCCCACAGTAGAAATTATTTCAAAATTGGAGCCAATCCTTTCAAAACCTGCCCCTGCTTTATCAAGTAAGTTTATGCAATATTCTAAATCCTTTGTTATCATTTCAACAATGTTCATAGCATCTTCACCAGGAGTAGACTGCCTCTCAAGAAACTACTTTCTTCATCCATAAGAAGCAATTCTCCATCCATTCAAGTTTTATCATGAGATTGCAACAATTCAGTCATATCTTCAGGCTCCTCTTTTAATTCTAGCGCTCTTGCTATTTCTACCACATCTGCAGTGACTTTCTCCACTAAAGCCTTGAACTCCTCAAAGTCATTCATGAGGGATGGAATCAAATTCTTCCAAACTCCTGTTAATGCTGATATTTTTAAATCCTCCCATGAATCATGAATGTTCTTAATAGCATCTAGAATGGTGAATCCTTTCCAAAATAATTTCAACTTACTTTGCCCGGATCCATCAAAGAAATCACTATCTATGGCAGCTATAGCCTTATGAAATATATTTCTTAAATAATAAGACTTGAAAATCAAAATTACTCCTTGATCTATTGGCTGCAGAACGGATGTCATGTTAGCAGGTATTGTGAGAATTACCAAAATGAGACAGAGACAGGAAGTGAGCACATCCTGTTGGATAAATGACACCAATAGACTTGCTCAATGCAGGGTTGGCAGAAACCTTCAATTTGTAAAAAATGCAGTATCCGCAAAGTGCGATAAAACAAACTGTAATAAAACGAGGTATGTCTGCACACAGGGAATCTTTTAATGAGTTTTTGCTATAGTAGTTACATTTGCTTTAATTACATTTGCCTTTTACTCTATGGTATACCATTGTGAACTGTTAGTAGATTGCCACTATCTGCTATAATTTATCTTATTCTATGTCCTAAAGTTCAAGGTGACCAGGATTATATTCATGTATCATTTGCTAATATCCCTTCAACAAATATTTGAATGCCTATTATGTGAAAATGTAGGTTTGATAATGGGAATGCAATAGTAAGTAAAATATAGTCTCCACCCACAACAACTCATATTGTAATTGGAGGTCAAGTACAAATATAATTATTATTGGATACTATAAGCCTTGGATCATCATAGGCAAATATGAAAGGTACACTGAACTTCTATGCATCAAATCAATTTTTTTCTTTCCTTATTCTCTGCAACACAATGTTAGGAATAATCCCTTAATACCCTTATATGGTTCAGATTGATTTTAAATTTATATGGCCATTTTGTAAGATATTTGGTCACAGGAATCACAAGTGTTTTCAACTGAATGTTTAAATCATTTATTTTGAAATGGTAGTTCCACATCTATGAATTTCCATAGATAACAATTAGACGTGTGCACAAAGATATCTGTACAAGAATATTTATTCCAGTACTACTTATGATAATGAGAAAATGCCACAGCTACATGACACTATGCCCCATTTAAGATGATGCTGCAGAACATATTTAATGGCATTGAAAGGTATAAATAATAAGTGAATGAAAAAGTTACAAATTAAAGTAGACAATATTAACTCGCTTTAAAAAAAAAGATATGTGTGTGTGCATATGTGTAGAAAACGTCAAATAGTATATGTATCAACATGTTAAGAGCAATTACCTCTAGATTGAAATATTGAGAAGAAATGGAATTCATCTCTATTTTATTTCATATATCCATATACACACATATATGCACATTTTGTATATATTATTCCTGAAAATAAATAGATTTTTTATGTTTTGATACTTTATCAAGGACATTTTATTTCATATTTATCCAAAGGGCAACTTCTAAAATTATTTATAGATCAGCTTCCCTACAGAGACAAATCTCTACACACAATCTCTCTCTCTCACTCCTTCTCTGTCTTCCTCTCTCTCTCTCTTTCTCTCTCTCACTTGCTCTCGTTTCTTCACTTTCTGTTTCTCTCTCCTCATCCTATCATGACAACAGGATCATAATATCTAGACCTAAGTGTCCTAAATATTTCATGCAATGTATTTTGAAATTGCCAAAATTTGAAAATATTCATTGATTCTATTTATAATATAATTAAAACATTCCTACAATTTATCTCAATTGCATTTTATTTTTCCAGCTTGTCTTTGCTAGAAAATACCCTTAAAAATTTTATTACAGTGCAGTAAAAGCTGAGTCTCATGTAAGTTTCCATACATCCTAGAAAGTGGTAATTTGCTCAAAATCTTTGTAGTATTTCTGTGACCCTCTTGCCACACTATCAGTAAAATATTTCTCACTGATATTTTCTTCTATTATATGATAAAGTATTATTACTATTTCTCTAGATCCAGGACATAAAATTTTTTTCAATGTCAAGTTAGCTCGTTAGTGAAACTTGTTCATTCTACTTTCCTAAAAGCTAAGCACTTATAAATTTTTTTATGATTCTCTTTGATTTATTGTATTAAAATATTCTCTTTAATTCCAGTAATATTATGGGCTTAGATAACATTAAATAAACAAGCATTTATTAATCACTACTACAAGATAGCACAATATAAGGAACATTGGGAAAACCCAAATAAATATGAAAAGAAGACAACACTGGATTAGAGCCCCGAGAGGTCATCAAGATGGCTGAATAGAGGTACCCAACACTTGTCTCTTCCACAAAGGCCAAAACTGCAAATAGAAAATGACACATCAAATAGAGGGTCTAAGGGAGAACCCTGGAATTTATCAAGAAAGTGACAAACAGCCTCTGTTTGATCTCTGAGCCAAGATCAGCTCAGAGCCAAGAAGGACTCTCCATTAGAGGGAAAAGGTAAACAGGAGATACCAACCAGTCCATATTCCTATCACAGATTCCTGCAGTTCTAACTATAGGGGAGCCCCTCAGCCCTCACAAACCGTGAGCCTAGTGTAGGGAGCTGCCTTGTGTCCAAGAAACTGCATTATCCCAAAGAGGGAATCCACACTGGGTCCCACTCGCCACCTGGAACTCAGGCTGCTGCAGCACAACACCCTTTTGAAAGCAGAGCCACCACCAAGCTACATCCTACTCTGAACCAAATTGCCCCTTCATCTCCGCATCCCTTGGGCACCACTGCCATCCCCTCATATCCACCCACAGGGCTGCAGTGTCACAACACCAGCTGGAACCAATGAGGCAGTCATGTGCCCAGCACCCAAGCCCAGGTAGTGCCCTACAACACCCCTGGAAATAGACCATTCAGCACATCAGGGAGGCTTCCCTCAGGACATGGGGAGTGAAAGTACATGCTCCCCAGAACTTGAGAGTTCCCTAACCAGTGCTGCTGCCACCAAGAGTGACCGCACCCACTCCAACAGCAGAGTTGCCACATGCCTGTGCACTGCCCAGGGGCCAAAGGACCAGCCCACCCAAGACCTATCCCCACCACCACTGGTACCCACATGCACTAACCAGTGGCCTGAGGATTGGCCTACCCAGCATTCCTGTCTTCAGTAAAACTGCCCCATAGCTTCCACAAAAATTCACAGCCTAAACCACTGAGAAACTTGCAGACACTGGTGGTGTTGATTACAGCCAAAGAAATCATATGGATACTACACTAATAAACACAGAAAAAAAAAAAAAAAAGCTAAAGAAAAGGAAATCTGTGAAATGCTTGAAAAGGAATCCAAAATAATACTCTTAAGGAAACTCAGCAAGATACAAGAGAACACAAATAAACAATACAAAAAAGTCGGGAAAACAATTCATTACCTAAATAGGAAATTCAACAAAGAGAACGATATCATAAAAAAAAAGAACTAAACAGAAATTTTGGAACTGAAGAATTCAATGATTGAAATAAGAAAAAATATACTTGAGAGCTTCAACAATAGAATAGATCAAGCAGCAGAAAGAATTTTGACCTTGAAGATTGGTCTTTTGAAATAACCCAGTCAAACAAAAAAATAGAAAGGAAAAAATACTTAAAAAATGATGAAAGCCCATATGACATATGATACAATATTAAGTGAACAAATTTTTGCATTTTGTGAGTTCCAGAAGAGATGGAAAAAACATAGAAAACCTATTTAATGAATAGCTGAAAACTTCCCAAGTCTTGGGAAAGATATGGACATTCAGATACAGGAATCTCAAAGATCCCAAATAGATTCAATCAACAAACTTCCTCCCTGAGGCACATTATAGTTAAACTGTCAAAAATAAAAGACAAAGAGAATTCTAAATATTGCAGGAAAAAAGCATTGAGTCAGATATAAGAAAATCTCCATTAGACTAATAACATATTTCTCAGCAGAAACTTCACAGGCCAGGAAGAGAATGGGATGACATATTCAAAGTTCTGAAATAAAAATCCACCAGCCAAGAATAATATAATAAAAGCTATCCTTCAGAAATGAAGAAAAAACAAAGTCTGAATGGTTAAAAACTGAAAGCTTTTCCTCTAGGAACTGAAACAAGACAAGGATACTCATTTTCACCAATCTTATTAGACATAGTACTGGAAGTTCTAGCCAGACCAATTAGGCAAGAGAAGGAAATAAAGGGCATACAAATTGGAAAATAGAAAGTCAAATTGTCCCTCTTTGCAGATAACCTGATCTTATATATAGAGAAATCTAAAGGCTCCACCAAAAATCATAGAACTTATAAATGAATTCAGTAAAGTTGCAAGATACAACATTGACATACAAAAATCCGTAGCATTTCTATACACCAATAATGAACTAGCAGGAAAATAAATCAAGAAAAAATTCCACTTACGATACCTACAAAAAATAAAATATCTAGGAATAAATTTAAACAAGTAGGTGAAATATCTCTACAGTGAAAACTACAAAACAGTTATAAAAACAATCAAAGAGTACACAAAAAATGGAAAGATTGGAAGAATCCCATGCTAATGGACTAGAAAAATTAATATTGTCAGAATGATCATACTGCCCAAAGCAATCTACAGATTCAATACAAGCCCTATCAAAATACCAATGATATTCTTCACAGAGATAGAAAAAAACAATCCTAAAATTTGTATGGAACCACAAATGACCCCAAATAGCCAAAAGCAATACTGAGCAAAAAGAACAAAGCTGGAGGCATCGCACTATCTGACTTCAAAATATACTAAAAAGCTATGGTAAAACAGCATGACATTGATATAAAAATGGACAGAGACCAGTGGGACAGAATAGAAACTCCAGAAATAAATCCATGTATTTATAGCCAACTGATTTTTGACCAAGTTGCCAAGAACATACACTGGAGAAAGAGCAGTCTTTTCAATAACTGCTACTGGGAAAACAAAGTTTCCATACGCAGAAGAATAAAACTAGACCCCCATCTCTTACCATACAGAAAAATCAACTCAGAATGGATTAAAGACTTAAATGTAAGACTTGAAACTATTGAACTACTAGAAGAAAACTGAAGGGAAATGCTGTAGGACATTGGTCTAGGCAAAGATTTTATGGGTAAGATTTCAAAAGCATGGGCAAAAAACCCAAAAATAGACAAATGGCACTATATCAAACTGAAAAGCTTCTGCACAGCAAAGGAAAAATAAACAGAGTGAAGAGACAGTCCGTAGAATGGGAGAAAATATTTGCAAACTATTCATCTGACAAGGGACTAATATCCAGAATATACAAGACACTCAAATAACTCCACAGCAAAGCCAAATAATCTGATTATAGAATGGGCAAAGGATCTGAATAGACATTTCCCCAAAGAAGATATATAAATGGCCAACAAGTACATGAAAAAATGCTCGACATCATTAGCCATCAAGGAAATGCAAATAAAAACCACAATGGGACATTATCTCACCCTGGTTAGAATGGCAATTATCAAAAAGACAAAAAATATTAATAACAAATGCTGGAGAGGATGCAGAGAAAAATGCAAGTCTTATACATTGCTGGTGGGATTGTAAATTAGTACAGCCATTATGGAAAACGGTATGGAGGTTTCTCAAAAAATTGAAAATAGAACTACCATATGATCCAGCAATCCCACTACTGGATACTTATCCAAAGGAAAGGAAATCAGTATGTCAAAGAGATATCTGCACCCCCATGTTTATTACAGCACTATTCACAATAGCCAAGATATGGAATCAACCTAAATGACCATCAACAATTGAATGGATAAAGAAAATGTGGCATATATACACAATGGAATACTATATGGTCATAAAAAAGAATAAAATCCTGTCATTCATGGCAATGTGGATGAGCCTAGAGTACATTATTTTAAGTGAAATAAGTCTGGCACATAAAGATAAATACTGCATGTTCTCACTCATATATGGGAGCTAAAAAGAAGTTGAGCTCACAGAAATAGAGAGTAGAATTGTGGTTATTAGAGCCTGAGAAAGGGATGAGAGGATAGAAAGAGGTTGGTTAGCAGATACAAAATTATAGCTAGATCAGAGGAATAAATTCCAGTGTTCTATAGCATTGTAGGGTGAATATAGTCAATAACAGAAGAGAGGATTTTGATTATTTCCAACACAGAGATATGATAAATGTTTGAGGTGATGGATATGCTAATTACCCTGATTTGATCATTACACATTGTATACAGGTATTGAAACATCGCTTTTTATCCCACGAATATGTGCAATTATTACATGTGAACTAAAAAGAAAAAGAAAAAACACTGGATTAGGTAACGGTGATTATTGCACCATTCTAGGACATAGCCTCTTTAATATTCGTTTTAGTATGCCCATAGCTACTCCCCCACATGCAGGATCAGCCAAGCTTATTGGTCTAGGTCAATCACCCTTAAACTAAGTTTCAGGTTATTCACAGACACCTGACATTTAACTAAAATTATTAATATAAGCAAATGCACATTTTATCTGGTAAAATAGGTTTTCATCAGATTGTCTGAAGCGGTGGTTTTTAACCCTTCAAACTACATAATAATGAGGGAACTGTTAGAAATTACCTATGTCAGCAAGTTATTCCAGATCAATTGTGATCTCTGTGGGTGTCCTAAGGGGCCCAAACCCAGAAAAATCTTAAAAGAGCCATTTAGGATGGTGGAGTCCATATTAACAATGAGCCATGCAGCGCAAGGTATTCAATACTCTGCAAATCCAAGGTCTTATTTCCCCAAACAACCCATTTCAAAGGGTCATGGTTGGCAGGAAGATACGAGCAAGTTTTCTTCTCTCATATATGCTAAAGTCCATCCTAAAGGAGGAAGGAGACAGGAAGTGATGTGTATTTGTGTGTGTGAATTCTCCTGATGAGATGTATGTAAAAGCATGGTTTCTGTGTCAGATAGTGACCCCTGTCCCCTGGTCAGCAAGTTGATTTGTAATTAAGCTTTAGAGAGAGAGGAGGGATTTAGGCTTAAAGACAAGGATGGTCCTTCTACTTTCACCTTTAATACATGAGTTTCATCTCATTGAGGACTTAGGCTAAAGCAGTATAGGGCCCTTTGGATACTCTGAGAAGCTGCAACATTAGGAACAAGACATAGCAACATAAGATTCAGCATCAGCATTTTCTGAGTGACTGAATGGCAACTGTAGCCAGCTCGGGGAAAGGCCATTCTCTTGAGCTGTTGCCAGCCATGAGCATCAGCAAAAGGATTTGAGGTTGAGAAATGGAAGAGGGCCTCTCATGAGCACATTTGAGACCCTCACTGTGGATATGCAAACATATCTGGGAAAGATCGAGGAAGAAGGGCCTTGGAAGTTCTTTCTCAGCAGGTGAGAGCCAGAATTATTAAAATCTGTGTTAATAATATTAATAGGATTCGATTTTAATCCATCAGTTAATTAAGTTTGAGGAAACTTGGTTAGAAATAAATGTTTTCACTTTTCCCTATAAACAATTTTGTGACATAGGTAGATTTTATCCTCATTTTTACAGATTAAAAAAAACAGAACTGGCCTTTGTAATACAAAATAATTCGAACAAGGTCATTTGACTATTAAGAATCCAGTTCTGTTTGAGTCTAGTGGTGTAAAAAGCTCATAATACTGCATTCCTCAAAAATATTTACTGAATATTTATCACATACCATGCTCTTTCCTCAACAGAGCAAACACACTCAGACATGCTCTCATCTTCCTAGCTTCCAGTCTGCATTTAATAAGATTCTGAAATGTTTTAGGTGTGAGGTAAGGGAAGTGGACCAAGTGTGAGAATCGGTACAATTTTTAATCTTAAAAAACACAACAATGTCTATCTAAGACAAGGCTTATATATATTCTTTCACATAAGCTACACATAGACATTCATTTCAGTAGTTTAGTATTCCAATTTCTATGGATACTGATCTTACTATCAAACAAAATCTGTCTGTTCTCTGTGTATGGCTTAACCCTGGAGAGGAAACTTGTGACATAGAGGTTAAATTGATGTCAGTGTTCACCATTTTTCCCTGTTGTTTTCATGTTTAGTCCAGAATATTACACTCTTTTAACAATTTATGGTATTTACTAAGCTACCCTTTATACAATGAAGAACAGTGCGAAAGCAGTTTAGAATTAGCACTAGTTCTGTGGTACAGACTTACTTTTTGGATTCAACTAAACCTCTTCAGGTTTCTGAAAACAACTGTTAATCAATAAATTAAAATATGAAAAAAGATGAAACCAATAAAAATGTACCCATATTTTAAGACCACATTGCTATTGATTACCAACGAGACAATTAGAAAATGTCTATTAGGTGTCTGGTTATATTTCTACTACAACTGAAGCAATTAAACTTTGTTCATTAAAGTTCTCTGTTGTTATTGCAGGCATTGGTGGCTTTTGATTAATGGTATTAGAGTCTAAAAAACTACATTTGTATGGTATACATTTTTAACAAAAGGGAATCAGTTATAATTTTTATATGAGGTGTTTGTTGTCAAAGAAGAGGGTCTTTCTTGTTCTAAGGAATAATTATTTATCACAAAAGAACTATAAATGGAAATTTAATTCATTAATTGGCCTGTGGTTCTTCCCTGCTGAGAATATTATCCTTATTCTGTCTCATGTATAAATGAATTTTAAGGATAAGATGGCTTAGAAAAGAATAGTATTATTTCAGCAGAATTTTTGTTAACACTCTATTCTTTATTATTATAATGATGACTGAACGTTATATCCCATACCTTCATAATCACTTTACTAAATATAGAAATATTCTTTGAAACCAGGTGGGATGGAGTGTTTGAGAAAATCTGCACAGTGTTTAAGATCTGCTTAGGGATCAATCATTGCTTTACCACTTGCTGGGCAGTGTGATACTAGACAAGTTACTTAACCTCTCTGAGCCTCATTTTTTTGTTTGTAAAATAATGATGACAATAATACATGGGGCTTCTCTGAAGATTAACTGAGACGATACAGGTAACATGCTAAAAAAGGGGCATGGGCCATAGTGTGGATAGTAGATTACATTATTGGTTTCCATTTTTCACTCCTCCTTTTGCCATGTGACTTTCAGTTCCTCTCACTAAGCAGACAATGTATATCTTCCTGCTATTTGACTTTGACTGATAATATAAATGGCAAGTGAGTGTTATGGATCTTAGCCTATGCCTTGAAATCTCATTTGCTCCACTTGCAAGTAGAATATTACTTTGTTAATATCACTAATGAAATAGAGTCACTCCAGCCAACCCATAGATCTGCAGGGAGAAGCAGGGCCACTTTAACTCCCACAGCCTGAAAAAGAAAGAAACTGAGCCTACTCCCAAATTAGCCAAAACCCAGACAACCCACAGACACATGGGCAATAATAGTTTATTGTTTTAAGCCACTGAATTTGGAGGTGGCTTGTTATGTAGCAAAAATTGACTGATACAGCATATGATCAATAAAGATTAGCTATTGTTGTGGTTATTATTTACTATTATTTGAAATAGAGGCCCAATAAAAATAAATAAATAAAAGCAATATGATAATCAGTAAAGTACAGAACTCTAATTTCCAAACCTGAGGTTGTTTTTAAAGAAATAATGTTTTATCTACCCTTGTTTGTTTTCTGATACTGCTGTTGGCAGACAGTACCTTCTTCAAGAAAAGGAAATGCAAATGCTTGGGAGAGTTTTGTCTAATCTGCCACTTCTCCAAGGAAAATAGAATCCTATAATAAACAATCTTGTGATCACAGATGTATAAATGTAATGGCGATGCTACAAATACATCACACATGCAAACTTCAAATACACATCTCCCTCCCACATATTCTTCCACAAATATTCTGCTGCATCTCTCAGAAGGAATTGCAAGCATTTCATCTGGAAGCCTCAATGTGTGGCTCTCCCCAGTGGATCCAAGGCAGGAATACCCATTAGAGCTGTAACAAAGAGTGGGGTCAGGAGACAAAGGT
Source organism: Indri indri (assembly GCA_004363605.1). NCBI lineage: Eukaryota > Metazoa > Chordata > Mammalia > Primates > Indriidae > Indri > Indri indri. Next base: position 68,800 of record RJWJ010000883.1, read on the forward strand.
TTTTATAAGAAATTAAAGGGCAAAGGGAGAAGAAAAGCAAACCAGAGGTACTTAACTATTTGCACTTTTAACAGCTCACAAATTTGAAGTTTTAAAAGCATATAAAAATAGATGTCCTTCAGCTGAACGCAGTGTACAACTTGTCTTTCTCCTTTTTGGGTGCATGTTGCATAGGTATTTAGCATGTAAGCTGGAGTAGTTTGTAGCTTTTAGTATAAAAGAAGACTACATGATCAAACCTGGCTTAAAATACAAATAGAAGATGTTCTGTAATCCTGTGCCAGTATGACTAGATACTCTTACAAATGTGCAATGATCTTGTCATAGAGATGAAATAATAATAATAATAATAAATGGTTTAAAAAGCTGTCCACCTTTAAGTTAAATTGTGAATTCTGGAGGGAAATTGCAGTTTGTTTCTATATATTGCTTTGCCCTTCAGCTCAGCTGTTGGCCCTGCATTAATATTCAGGCAGCATCAGTGCCAGTCCTGGTGATTCACTGAGGTATTATGAATATGCAAATGATCAAGAGCTTTTTATGTCTATGGTTTGTCTTTCTTAGATGTTTGAAGAAATAATTGGAGCCAATCAGCTACTGATAACTTGCATATAGATGACTATTGCTCTGGAAGTCAAAATCATGTAATAATTCTTATGCCAGCCCAAAGGTTTGATTTCAATCAATCTCTTGAAAACAGTACTCTGAGTATCTCTGAAATTGACTGATTTAGAGGTTAAAGTGTCATATTATTTTAACTTTCTGGATTATGGTAACAGCACTTTGGAATGAGCAGTATACAAAGAGTTGGATTTGTATTAATCAATTACTTTTTATTTATTTCCTATGTTCCTATCCATTTTCCCTGAATATTTAAAAATCAGGGATACAGGAGTTGGTGGAGTGTTCTAGGTGAAGTATAAAGATAGAATAGATAGAAGGAAGGTTATAGGAGAGAGAAAAATAGTGTGTAGACTGGACCTTATTTACCTGCTCAATTTCTCATCTTCAGCAATAATTGGTGCTTGATTTTAAAATCACATTTATGTTATCTTAATGGTATATATTAATGAAAAAAATAAACTAACTTTTCTGTATAATTCATTTTAGACAAACAGGAATAACTTTTATCAAGAAAAATGAAAAGTATTGTAAATGACCTGGTAAATTTTAATATGAATTTTGCTGATTTATATTACATCTTGATAGGCTCTTTGTAATGCACTTTAACAATTTCAAAATTGTTCTCAGTATGCCATGGTGAAAAGAGCCATGATACTATACAGAATATTTCTATTATTGTGTCCTACAACTGACTAAAACATTTGTGGTTATTTTCTCTCAATGTTTTAGCACTGTCTCATTTCGATGAAGAGATAACCTTCAAACTGTCACAGCTTGCTGAATGTCTGTAGAGAACTGCTTTATGATTGTGTGAAACAACCAGAATTCTGCTAACATGTGGTCAGTTTTGTTTAACTGAGAAATTATTTCAGCTGTAGAAAATACTTTTAAAAATAAGATTGTATAGTTATGTGATTCCTTTCTACCTACAAGAATGGTTATGTGTTTTATATTAAAAGGCACATACCAGGTAGTTCATGTTTGGTTATATTCTGTTTTTTGTTGTTGTTGCTGTTTTTTGTTTTTATTTTTTTAATCTCAGTTTGTAGCAATAAAGGTGTAATTCTTGCACACGCTACCTGTGCCACAAGTTGGAGCTGTGTTCACTATAGATATTGAGGGCCCTAGGCTGATAGGGCCTCCAAATTGACATGTGCTCCCCTACTTGTCATGTGAGCAGAGGAGTAGTCCTGGAGGGTCTTGAACCAGCAATTAAATGCTCAAGCCTTAAAGTGACACATGTCATCTGTGCCTACAATTCATTGAGTGAAATAGTCACATGGCCATACCCAACATGAAGGGGTGAAAAAAGAAATAGAATATTTCCATGTGCTTGGAGGGAGAGGAGAAATGGAATATTTATGTACATTAATAATTTCAGCCCCATGACAATGCATTCCTGCATTTTCAATATAAATAATAAAAGGCCAATAATTTGTCAACAACATATTTCAAATTAAAGGAAAAACATACAAGACTCTCAGGAATATTTACTAATTAGTAAAAGCTAAGACATATTAAAACCTTTCTGGAAAAATATATTGTGTGTATGCGTGCATGTGTGTGTATGTGTCTGTATGTTATTACTGCATGCCCTATGACTGACTAAAAGTTCATATATATATATATAAATATACATATATGTGTATGTTCTATATTTGGAGCTGGAATGAGCTGGAGCCAGACATACAAGTGCTCAGTAGGACAATCTATTACAAAGGGAATCTAAAATGTCAATGAATGAAAGCATATTTTGCAGAACCCCTCTTGGGAAGAATACTAAATATGATTACATGGTATATTTTATTTTGGCAAGCCACTTGGGGAGAGACTGCTGTAAGGGATGAGTGGGGTATAGTAATTTAAAACCAGAGTTTTTTGACAAGCAGATTTGTCCTTCTTCTGACCTTCGTTGTTAAGTCAATGACATTGTGAATTAATGCAGTGGGTCTATCTATATAAGAAAACATAGCTATATAAAAAGCAAAAAGTAGTGAATATAAATGAGCTTACTTTCTCTTCATTTATCCCTTCTTATTTTCCATTTCATAGGAACTGAATACCTGGTAATCATAGTGGAAAGTTTTTATGATAATTGCAATTTACTTAAAAAATAATTCAATATAGATAGTGCATGAGTCAGATATCACTTTTTCTTTGAGGACACCCTTCTCTCCAGAGGCAATAATCACAAACACATTAGCTATCTTTGTCTTTAATCATATGCAAATGTCTTACTAATCACCATATTTCATGTCAGAAGTGGGTTTTCATTGATCAAATTAGTGGTTACCTTAATAATTAGCACGATATGGTAAAAATGAATTGCTATTGGTGAAATTAAAAGCTTTCAACTTATGTGAATTAGCAAAGATAGTATAAAGACACTCCCTCAACCTCAAATAAACAGGACATAAAAATCCAGTAAGGTCTGTAGATTCCACCCTTAGCAACTGTGCCAAAGACTTGGTCTCTAAACTATCCTGTATCCAGCCTTTGGTTTAGAGGATTCTGGTTGTCTAATGCTGGCTGTTAAGAGTAACTGAGTCCTACTTCTGGGATATCGTTCAGTGTTTGGTTAATCTTTCTTGTAAGTTGGAGGGTCAAAGTTCCTGAAATGACAGACAGCGGAACTTCATCAAGCTTACAGAATAGGCTGTATAAATCATTTTTGCTTCTTTGCTAATAAATTTCTCTATTGTGACAGAGCTTGTTCTGAGAATTGACTTCATGAAAACCTGGTTACAATGCTTGAGGGAAGTAGCTAACTCATATAGAAGATTTTGTTAGCTGCTGTTATTTGTTAAAAAGTAAATAAACAAAAAAGCCCTAAGAGTTTTGCATGTTCAAATTTACTTAGGTTCATCCCCAGCATAATTAAATATTAATTAATACTATTAACATCAATATTAATTAATGGTATCTCCATTTTTACTACTCAACATTAGTAGACCTCATGGTATCTCCATTTTTACTACTCAACATTAGTAGACCTCATTTACTAGAGCAATCTTTTAAAAATATGTTGTTGTAGTAGACTTTACATTGACTAAATAACACTAACTGCTAATTACCATCTTTATCTCAGAACTTGTACTTCCACAAAAAAAAATCAAAGTAGGCCGGGCGCGGTGGCTCGTGCCTGTAATCCTAGCACTCTGGGAGGCCGAGGCAGGTGGTTCGCTCAAGGTCAGGAGTTCGAGACCAGCCTGAGCAAGAGCGAGACCCCGTCTCTACTAAAAATAGAAAGAAATTATCTGGACAACTAAAAAAATATATATAGAAAAAATTAGCCGGGCATGGTGGCGTGTGCCTGTAGTCCCAGCTACTCGGGAGGCTGAGGCAGGAGGATCGCTTGAGCCCAGGAGTTTGAGGTTGCTGTGAGCTAGGCTAACACCACGGCACTCTAGCCTGGGCAACAGAGCCAGACTCTGTCTCAAAAAAAAAAAAAAATCAAAGTAAACCAAGTTATATTAGATAATAATATTATTTTAGATGATGAGATTATCTATTTTTTGTTGTTATTATACAAAATGAATTTATCTTCTGAAAGATCATTTTGCATGCAAGAAGCCATTGATTTAGGGTTTTAAATGATATACAAATAAAAACTGAATAAAACTTTTAAATAATAACAAAAAATGGCAAAATCTTAGGTAGCTGCAGAAAATATTATGAAATAACGTTCACCAATGCATCAAATTTTAAAAAACAAGAGACAAAAAAAAATCATTTTGCTCAAAACTCTTCCTCAATTAGACCGAGGACCAACTTAATAAGTTACTGTCTGAATAAGTTGATATTTTCCCATAGAATCCATGCATCTCTTGTGTGCCAGGAATGGTGCTGCACACAGGAGATACCGTGATAAAAAAGATTGGGTCCTGCCCTTAAAGAATTCCTAATCCAGCCAAAAACCAGTAAATAACTTCTAACTATTACACAATATGATCAAAACTCTATTGCAGATAGTACTATCTAGAACAAGGTTCCTATTTTAGTTTTAGAATTTTTTAATTGGAAAGCTTTGGGTTCAGCATTTAACCTCACTGACACTCAGTTTCTTCATTTGTAAAAATGAGACAATAATGCCTGTCTCACAGAGTTATCATGTTGTGAGGATTAAACACACTAACGTTTTTTTAAAAAAATGTGTGCCTGAGTGCCTAGTATATTTTACAACAACATTCTCTTAAACCAGTTTTTACTTGTTAATTCACTGGGTGGAGCCATTATCCCCAATACCCCCATAAAACTTACTGAGAGATGCTTTCGAAACTCTGCTCATGGCTACAAGACTTCTATTACACCCTTAAAGGTCCGTCCCCATCAATTGAGCTGTTTGCTTATCAATCAGTTTTGCTTTTCCCCCTCAAATTTGTTGTGCCAGTTTTACTCGTTGCAATTGCATAATTTAATTCAATACAAATACAGTAAACCAAAATAAATGTTAGTACATATTTTTGTCCATAAATACTAAGTTGAATTATTTTGCTAACACCTGATAAACATGAGCTGCTAAAATATGTGAAAGAGATTCAACTCTAAGAAATGGGAAAAATCATATTCTTAGAAATATTGTTAGACGAATTGCTTCCTACGTGTCTTTGAGTTTTCACTTTACTTTAAAAAAAAAAACCTAAAACTGGAATGTATAGATGATATATATGACGGTGGAATTTGATTTGGCAAATTGAAACTTAAAGAAACAGTTTTGGCACTTTATCAAAAAAGTGATAAATGAAAGTACATTAATTTTAAGTTAAAATGAAGAGTTGTAAATGAAAATATGTTAATATTTAAATTTAATACACATTCAAAAATATATAAATACATAGTCATATAAAGTTATAATAGTAATTGTAGTTGTTATTATTTCCTTTGTATTAGACTCTTTTGATTAACTTACCAGTCACCCACTTATAACTGCTTCAGAAAGGAGTGTCTCTAGTGTAAGCAAAAAATCAGTGGTGGATATGAGTGTACGAAAGCTAGTTTTGTCCAGGGTGAACGTTAGAAAATCATTATTCTTTTTGAAGAATCTGGCAAATATAAAAACAATACATGCTTGTATATGAGCATTTACTTCAAAAAATGTTTTCAATTAGCTAAGTCAGAATATTAATTAAACGTTTTAAAAATGGCTTTCTTTACTAAGAAATATCTCATGTAACCAAATGTTTGTACCCCCAAAATATTGTGAAATTTAAAAAAAGAGAAGAAAAAAAGAAAAAAAAAATATTTCATCGGGATTGTTTTTATAAGATGCTAGAATTATTTGTGTATGCTAATTCTAGAGTTCTTTTGTAAATAAATATAATTTAGATAATTTATTCCTATAGCATTTTGCAGGTTTCTGTTTTGTTTTATTTATGTCTATTTTATTCAAATAAAATTTTTTGGAGATAGATGCAGTGCATTTTTGTGCTTACCATATATGTGGCACTAGGATTGGCTCAAAATATGTGATCAATACATATTTTCTAGGAACAAATGAATATCTAGAAATGACTACTTTCCAGCTACTAAACAGTGACCCTTTTAAATTTTATTTCCAGACTACTCAAAAAAATAAATCATGCTATGTATATCTGAAAATAGAAGAGGCATAAGTCTTGTAGAATGTGGCTAAATTATTTGAATAATGTCTGATTATTTTGCATCATGGACTAATGTGTCATGAATTGATCTCACTCTGTAGAAATGTTACCTAAGATTTTTTTATATTTTCTTCAAATTTTGAGGAATAAAAATATATTACAGTGCACATTTACTAGCAGATGCTACATAAATCCTTATTCATAAATATTTAGATCTTGATTTGACAAGAAAAGTATAAGATTATATACAGTATATGTCACAGTCTTTCCACATAAGTGTATAATTGTATTCTTGAATTGTTGCTAGTGCAGATGTAATGTCTTTAAAAGTATTTTATTACAGCTATGCATTTCCCCAAGTAGGAGTGTTTATGAATATATGAATCAAGGTGATACATTTCGCTGGTATCATTTTCTTGCCTTCTTCATGGATTTGTCTTCATGACTTCCAAAACATTTTACAATAAAATGAGCCAAGAGGAATTGCCATATTGAAGTAGACAAAGAATTCAATTATTTTGGAAACTATTATATGAATGTGGGTTTTTTTCTGTTATTTTTGTTCTTGAAACCACGGAAACACATACTGCAAAAAAATTAATATTCTAAATGATTAGACTTTCTCCCAAATAATCTAAAATTAAAGTTTATCTGTTTAGAATTCTTCAGATTATGGTCATCTGAAAAAAATTTTCATCCAAATTTAAACATGTAGTTGGTGATGTCAGCTTAATTGTGTATCTGTTTTTCCGACATTAGGAATATTTATAAAATTTAAATATGTATAATATATGTAATTACATGTTATATATAATATAATTATATATTATATAAATTATATAATAAATAAAATTTAAATATTTTAATAAATATTTTAAAAATATTTATAAAAAATCTTTTTATCATTGTCAATTCAGAATAATTTTGATCAATTTAGATGTTATTCATTGTTTTATTAACAATCTGAAGTTCTAAAAAAGTTTTAAGCAATTTGATAATCTTTGATCCATGTGTTTTCTTTTAAACTTTAAACTGGATGAGACTTTTGTCCTTGATTTTGCTTCTTTTACCCAAGGTTTCAATGGTTCTATTTTTTTAATTACTTTGCTCTGAAATAATAATATAGGTCATTAAATATAAAATGTCCCATTTCCTTAAGTAGTAAGTTTGACAGTTGGTATCTCTGCATGGTTTGGCTTGTGATATCTTTCAAATTTTTTTTAGAGCAATGGATAAGTAAAAAATTCGTGTTATTTTCGAATTTCAGTTCCATCATGGAACCAATGCAATGCAGACAGCTAGAAATATCAATGAAGTGTTTGGAAAGGATGTGGCTAATGAACACACAGTACATCAGTGGTTTGGGAAGTTCCTTTCTGGTGATTTTAATCTTGAAAATGAGCCATGTGGGTGACCTGAGACCAAGGTGGATGATGATGAGCTGAAAGCTGTAGTCAAAGTGAATCCACCTCAACCCACGTGTGAATTAGCAGCAAGGTTTGACATTACTATTCCAACAATACTGAACCATTTGAAACAAATTGGCAAGGTAAAGAAGCTGGATAGATGGATACCGCATGAATTAAACGAGCATCAGAAGACAAATCATCTAGAAGCTTGCCTTTCTTTGCTGTCACAACATAAAGCCAAACCATTTCTATGCTGTATTGTTACATGTGATGAAAAATGGATTCTTTTTGACAATCACAAGCATTTGGCACAATGATTGGATAATGACGTAGTGCTGAAACACAGTCCAAAACCGAATACTCATCAAAAAAAACTAATGGAGTGTTTGGTGGTCCAGAGCTGGTATTATCCACTGTAGCTTCGTGAAACCTGGTCAATCAATTGCAGCGGATGTCTATTGCAACCAGCTGGGTGAAATGATGAGGATGCTTCCAATTAAGTAGCCAAGATTGGTCCATAGAGACAGTTCAATCTTCTTGCAAGACCTCATGTCTCAAAAAACAACACTGTTCACACTACAGAGGCTGGACTTGGAAACTCTCTGTCATCCACCATATTCACCAGACCTTGCACCAATTGACTACCACTTCTTCCAGGCTTTGGACCACTTCATGCAAGGAAAAATATTCAATTCTCAACAAGCTGTGGAAAACACCTTTCACAATTTCATTACTACTCACTCTCTAGGCTTCTTTGCTGCTGGCATAAACCACTTACCATTAAGATGGCAAAACTGTGTTGATAGTTTAGGCCCATATTTTGGTTAATTGTACAGCCTCCTGTTTGAGATATAATGAACTAAACTTTTGATTTGAAATTGGACCTTTCATATTTAATGAACTAATAGTATTCTAAGTCCTCTTCATTCTACGTGAGGACTTGGAATACATATTCTGTCCTCATCTCTGCTAATGCATGACTGAGTGGTGGAATAATGGAATGCTCTCACATTGTTGGAATTGACAAAATGACCTAGCAACTAATTGGTGAATCTTGGAAGCTGATGCCTGTTTCTCATGTTGATTCTAATCAAGTTCCTTTGTCTTGAAACTTCAGTTTCTAAAGGTTCATGAGGGCAGGGACTTCATCTGTTTTGTTCACAACTGTACACCCAGGACTCAGTCACTGGCTAAAATAGAGTAGGCACTCAATAAATACTATTGAAGAAATGAATGAAAGGAATTGTATTAATTAGTTACTTCAATTAGTGAATTAAGGAGTTGATGCTTACATTTTGTAGCCAGATTTCAAAACCATCTTTAAAGTGTTTATGTCATAATGGTTAGACTCGAAGGCTTTGGAGTTAGAAAGAGCAGGGTATGTGATCCCATGAAATTTACTTAGCCTGAGTCTAATTTTTCTCATTTTTAAAGGAAAATAATATTGTGTTATGAAGATTAAATGGGATATTAGATGATTATATCTGTCACATATTAATCAATTAATACATGGTAGCTATTATTTTTATTATAGATAGAAACTTAATTCACTCTCAGAAGCTAACATTAGACAGAATAGGGCATTTTATATAAACTTCATCTAACTGTTGAAAAATATTAGGAATTAAAGAACAAAGCATTTAGTAAGGACTATGCAAAGCATGGAAATGGGAGAAAAGAACGAATAGGAGCTAGCAGCCATTTTCAATTTTTAAAAAATACCCAACACCACTATGTCAAACTTAGTTTCTTGGCACAGTATACTTGTAGGATTTCTGAAACAACATAATTTTCTGGCATTAGAATGTTTACTTTTAATCCTACTATCCATATTATTTTATCCAGAAAATACTAATAGCTATTCTATACATAGCAATGAAGAAGATAATTTAGGCAAATATCAAAAATAATAAAAACAAAATGATAAATTTTGCCTTAAAATAACACAACAAATTGTGTTAAACACTAAAATCTGAGAAGTTTGAATTATTCAGTGTGATCTAATATAACTTTCTGTGATGGTGGAAATGTATGTTTGCGCTATCCAATACAGAGGCCATGAACCACATGTAACTATTGAGCACTAGAAGATACTCCTAATGCTCATGATAAGCTTATATTTAAAATTTACTTAATTTTAGTTAAGTTAAATGTAAATATCTACATGTGGCAAATGGATATCATATTGGGCAACACAGATCTAGATATATGCTGTGATGTTCACTTCTCTTTTTTGGCAAAACCATAAACATAGGATGAAGTTTTGTCAATTACAGACCGTGTATATTTTGAGGCTAGTAAGTCTAAAATAAATTATGCATATTTTTACTATAAATTCTGTGATTATTCCAATATTATTGTATTTATTAGGCCCTTTTGTTTCTTTTAAGTAAAGGCTGTTAATTGAGTAAATTAGTATGGCTGGGGTAAATCGTATAGAATTTGGTATTTCATTTCAATTTCTATAAGGAGAAAAATTATGAGAAGAGTTTTACTCAAAACTGGGAATTTTTTTTCAAAGGGAAAATACTTCTTCCTTAATTATCCCACCAATATCTTTCTTCACTTCCATTCTTCCACTCACTCTGAGAAAATAAATCATTTTTTATGGTACAGAATAGCAAACTAAATTTACAGTGTAAATGATTATTCACTTATTTTGAGCAAATGTCACTGAGATTTAATTTATTACTATGTTGTCTTATTATTTCATTTAGGAAAGGTAAACACACACACATTCAAACACAGAGCACAATATCATGGTTTTTATATATTCTCTTTTTCATCATAATCCCCTATTCTTATTTTTACTCTATGATTTTATCTTCCATGACAGAAAACATTTTAAAGAGAGTATTTTAAAGACTATATTGAGTCCCAGAATGTCCAGAGATCTGAAATGAGGTTACTTAAATCTCATATCTGAAAGCATGAGTCCTGAAAAAGGAGTAAGAATCCTCTAATATTCCTAATTCTCTTATCCGAACTTGACAGCATTCCTACAGTTCTTGATCAGGGGTAAAAAAGATAGGTTTCAAACTATTTCCAGGTTAGTAAGAGTTGGCAATGACTGCTCAGGCTACTATATTGATGCAAGACTACCACTTTATCCTCAAATTTTTGTAATGAAACATATGCCCTCTCTGTGCCATTTTGCTCAAGGAAAGTGGTTCTCCACTGGCTCAACAAATTAGAATCATATGGGACACTTTTGACTAATATCATTGCCCAGGCTCTACCCTAAACTAATCCAGCCAGGGTCCCTGGAGCTGGAGCACAGGCACTTTGCTTTAAACTTTCCCAGGTGATGTTAATGTGCAGCTGAGTTTGAGAAATTTGGTTCCAATATGAGCCAAAATACAGTACTAACCCACCTGCCACCTAGTAAATTTAACTTTCATTCTATCTTCTAGGACAAAAATGTATGAAATATTAAAGTAGCTCTAATAGAACCATTAACATTTGCAGGTTCTGACCAATTCTATGTTACATAAATCTTACTCAGGTTCATTATTATGCCTCAGTTGTGCTTTGTCCACCTTGGTCTATCTGTATAGCATTTATGGTCCTATAATGAAAGTGGGTATGAGGACTGGAGGTGTGCAAAAGGAAACGGTAACTGCCTTGCACACCTGAAACTGTGCCCGATCAACTGAAAAAGACAGAGATTGTAAAAATTGTAAGATAACTATATTCATTGTGCAATTCTAAAGTCTTCTTTTAGAAATGTTTGCATATTTTTGTTAACGATAAACATTTCCTAGTAATTGTATGCAATTCTAAAAAGTAAACTACGAATTGTTTTTTAAAAAAAGTTTGCTCAACTGGGAAATATTACTATTGGCCTTTGAAATCAGTTCTCCTAAAATACAAATCATACCTCTGTCATGATATTACCTTACATTCCACTACTCTCTCTGCTCCCTACTCCACGCTTTCACAGAGGTATCATTATTCTGAATTCAGTGCTTATAATAATATTTTTCATTTTCTTATTCCCATATTGACATGTCCCTAAACAATACAGAATATTATTTTGTATATCTTTGTGTTGTAATTCCCACATGTGATAATCATCTTTGGAATGTTCTCAGTCATTTTTTACCTCTTTAAACATTTTATACATACTTACTTTGTCATCTTTATCTGCTAATTTCAATATCTAAATTTCTTGATCATTAAAATCTATCCTTTTATTCCCTCCCCTCAACTTTTGCTTATGGTACCTTGTTTCTTCTGCGGCTGTGTAATTTTGAATTCTGAGCATCAGTTTAGGGAATCTTTATATGAGGACAGCTGTGAAGGTGCAAGTCTCTTGGATACTAAGGAAAAGAATGCCCCAAATAGGGGTAACTTCAGCTTTATCTTATCACCTGGTTTCCAGCTTCCTCTTCATATTTCTATGGCTCCTGGGGATTTCCCTTAGCTTCCTGAGAACTCAACTATGTAATTGAAGACCTGTTGATCATATTTATGAAGCATATCTCAGTGATTTGTATCAGGAGCTTTTTCAAAGGAGTTAGCCTGACTTATCACTGAAAGCAGATATGTCCTTTATTACCGAGAGTCTTGATGATGAAGCTTCTGGTAATGAAATGTATCATCTTCTTATTTGATCTATTAATTCACTTAACAAACAGTAATTGAGTATCTCCTCTGAGTCTTTCTTCTGTACCCTGGAGATAAAGTGGTCATCAAAAACTGTTGCTGGCTGGGCGCGGTGGCTCACGCCTATAATCCTAGCACTCTGGGAGGCCGAGGCGGGCGGATCGTTTGAGCTCAGGAGTTCGAGACCAGCCTGAGCAAGAGCGAGACCCCCGTCTCTACTAAAAATAGACAGAAATTAGCTGGACAACTAAAAATATATATAGAAAAAAAATTAGCCGGGCATGGTGGTCTTGTTGGAATTCAAAAAGTTTCAAATTTTAGAGCATTTCAGATTTTTGGATCAGGGATGTATTAATTGCATTAATTTATTTAATCCTCACAGTTCTGTGAAGATGCTGTTGTTTTCTTTAAAGTTAAGGAACCCGAGATACAGAAAAGTTAAATAACTTTTCTGAGGTTGTACATCTAGTAAGAGGCAGAATAAACCAAACCCAGTGATCTGATTTCAGAGCCTGAGGCCTTATCCTCAAGGCTATATTGCCACTCTGAGGCATCAGAGATGCCTTTGCAGAGGAGATAATATATGAACTGAATCTGGAAGGATTTATGGGATTGAGCCAGGCAGACATAGGTGAAAAACATTTCAGGAAGAGGTAATAGCATACATATGAGTAGATAGAACAAGTTCTATCCAGACTACAAGTAATTCATAATAATATGTCTGTAGCCCACGTCAGTTATGAAGAAACCAAAAGTAGAAACACTAGTTAGGAAGTTATAGCTCTAATCCAGGTAAGAGACAATGAGGGGCCAGACTATGTTGGTGCTAGCTGGTATGCAACATATTTTATGTGCTAAATTCTGTGGAAAATACAAAAATGAATGAGACATGACCTTGTCCTCAAAGGGTTTACACTCTTGTAGGTATAGAGATGTGATATAGTAGATTTATTAAATTTTGATGGAAATACCAGCCTTGGCATGGTTGTCAAAAAGCCTCTCCAATAAGACAAGAGGGAAGATTGACCTTCACAAGTAGAAAGAGAATAAAAATATGCTAATTTTAACATTGATAAGTATAGGATAATTTTAAGGATAAAACATGATTTCCATGACTACACAATCAGAAATAACCAGCTTTGAAGCAGTTGCCAGAAAAAAACTCCAAGGTTTATTATAGGCTCAAAGTTAAATTTGTCAGCAATATAATTCTTTTAAGAAAGGAGGGATGAAAATGGGATATGTACACTGAAGCAGAGGCTCTAAAAATGGCAAGATTTCTTCCCACAGCTGTCAGCAGTGGTCAAGTATTATGAGAATATTATGTCTGCTTTGGGGCTTTGAAATCAATATCAATATCGGCAACTTGCAGAGGGTACAGATGCAATAAAGGGCTTAGGAAATTTAGGCACACAGAGCAAAGGTTAAAGGTATTCCGAGCTACACTGGCATGTACAGACATGCCAATGACAATCTCACATTTAGAAAAGACATGGGCTCTATTGGATTATATTTTAAAAGTTTTAACTAGTTTAACTGGAAATTATTTTGAATGTACATTCTTATTTTGTGCTCTAAAATTTTCTGGAAAATTAAATACAACATGCATTTTAATGAAGTGCTGTAAGGATTAAAATTAAAGATAGAAGGGCTTGGGCATCAAGAAAATTAGAATTTTCTCTGCTATCATTGTCTCAGCCCAATTGAACACATCTAGGATTTTATATCACTATTAAAATACTTTGAAACAAATTAACATATACTAAAGAAACTTCATGACATTTCATTTAGGAAACTCTGACTTGGCAATTTTCATGTTATATTAGCAATCAAATATATTTCCTTACAAAAGTTTAATTCATTAAAATCATTATGTACATACATATGCACATATGTACATTGTTACATCATAGACATATGTTCTTGACTAATAAACATTGGCTAACGCATTCGATATATTTTTTCAAAGTGTTTATTGTGTATTAGGCACTATTCAAGGTGTTTGGCATATATCAGTGAACAAAACAGGCAAAAATTTGCTGCTTTACTGCAGAGAATTCTACTGGGAGAAGGCAGACATTGAAAAATAAATATAATAAATAAATAGACAATCTTACATGCTAAAGCTGATGATTACTGTAGTAAAAAGCAAACCAAATAGAACAGGGTTAGGGAAATCAGGAGGGCTGAAGGGTGCAGGGAACAGGGTACAATATTAAATAAAGTGGTCAGAGTAGATATCTTTGGAGAGGTGAGACTTGGGCAAAGACACAAAGGAGAGAAGGAAGACAGCCATGAGGAAGGTACACATTACTTTTGTGTAAGGATGCTCTAGGCAGAGGAAACAGCTAGTACAAAGACCCTAAGGCAAGACACTAGTGCAAAGAACTGAAGGTAACTCATGTTTGTTAACAACAGCCAATGTGGCTGGCTCTGAGTGAATCAGGGGTAGAAAAATAGAAGATAAAATCAGAGAATTGGGGGATGAAAACCATGTAGGCCTTAAAGGCCATTGTAAACTTTGCCTTACTCTGAATAAAATGGAGTCTATGGAGGGTTTTAAGCAGAGGAGAGATGTGATATGACTCCTGTTTTAAAAGGACCGTACTTTGGGGGGGAGGGGGGAGGCAAGGGCAACATACGTAACCTAAACATCTGTACCCCCATAATATGCTGAAATAAAAAAATGAAAGGACCGTACTAGAGAGTGACATCAGAAAAATGGCAGAATAGGACTTTTTAGCACTTGTCTCCCTGCAGAAACATCAATTTGAACCACTATCCATGCATGAAAATACCTTTATAAGAGCTAAGGAGGCCGGGCGCATTGGCTCACGCCTGTAATCCCAGCACTCTGGGAGGCCGAGGCGGGTGGATTGTTTGAGCTCAGGAGTTCAAGACCACCCTGAGCAAGAGAGAGGCTCCGTCTCTACTAAAAATAGAAAGAAATTAATTGGACAACTAAAAATATATAGGAAAAGTTAGCCGGGCATGGTGGCGCATGCCTGTAGTCCCAGCTACTTGGGAGGCTGAGGCAGAAGGATCGCTTGAGCCCAGGAGTTTGAGGTTTCTGTGAGCTAGGCTGACACCACGGCACTCTAGCCCAGGCAAAAGAGTGAGACTCTGTCTGAAAAAAAAAAAAAAAAAAAAAAAAAAAAAAAAAAAAAAAAAAAAAAAAAAAAAGAGCTAAGGAAACCAAGGAATAGATTATAGAGCCTGAGTATGACATAGAAATTTTTAAAAGACATTATAAGGGGTAGGAAGGACAATTTTACATTAGCCATATCACTACTCCCCCAACTCCAAACAGCACAGCATGGAGACAGACTCCTTCCACATGAGAGAAAAAAGAGAAGTGAGCACTGGACTTTGCCTGGAACTCCAACACTGGGCTTTCCCCATTAAAACTCAGTGCTGGGCAGGCCCTCATGGCCCCGGACTCCAGGCTATAGCTGAGATTGAGCTTCTAGGCCTGCTCCAGGTACCAGGTGGGATCCCACAGCCCCAGGTACCAGGTAGCCCACCCCCCCACCAGACCAACCCCAGTGGTCCCAGGCTTTTAGTTAGCCCCAGCACTGGGCCAGCTCCAGCAGCTCCAGGCTCAAGAGTATCCCACAGCACAAGGCTGTCCTGCACAGCCCCAGGTTACAGGACCATCCCAGCAACAGGCTGGCTCCAAAGTCATAATCATCATTTCTACTCCCTAACAAAATTCCCAAGGCATTTTTCACAGAAATGAAAAAAATTTGTATGAAACCACAAAAGATGCTGAATAGCCAAAGTATTCTTGAGCAAAAAGAACAAATCCAGAAGCATCACATTAATTGATTTTAAAATATACTACAAACTATAGTAATCAAAACAGCATGGTACTGGCACAAAAACAGACACATAGACCAATGGAACATAATAAAGAGCCCATAAATAAATTCACACATTTACTATCAATTGGTTTGTGACAAAGATGCCAAGAACAAATAATAGGAAGAGGACAATCTCTTTAATAAATGGTGTTGGGAAAACTGGATGTTGACATGCAGGAGAATGATACCAGACCCTAATTTCACACCATGTACAAAAATCAACTCAAAATATCTTAAAGAATGATGGAAATACCTCAAAGAGCTACAAGTAGAACTACCATTTGACCCAGCAATCCCATTACTGGGCATCTACCCAAAGGAACAAAAGACATTCTATAAAAAAGGACATCTGCACTAGAATGTTTATAGCAGCACAATTCACAATTGCCAAGATGTGGAAACAACCCAAATGCCCATCAATACATGAGTGGATTAATAAAATGTGGTATATGTATACCATGGAGTTCTACTTAGCCACAAAAAACAATGGAGATATAGCACCTCTTGTATTATCCTGGATAGGGCTGGAGCCCATTCTACTAAGTGAAGTATCACAAGAATGGGAAAACAAGCACCACATGTACTCACCATCAAATTGGCATTAACTGACTTAATTGACCAACCCTTAAGTGCATATATAACAGCAACATTCATCAGGTGTCTGGCAGGTGGGGAGGAGAGGAGGGGATGGGTATATTCACACCTAATAGGTAAAGTGTGCACTGTCTGGGGGATGGACACGCTTGAAGCTCTGACTCAGGTGGGGCAAAGGCAATATATGTAACCTGAACATTTGTACTCCTGTAATATGCTGAAATAAAAAGAAATATTTAAAATAATTTAAAAAAAGAATAAGCTGAACCAAGGAAGTGAAACACCCATATACTGAAAACCACAAAACACTGATGAAAGTAATCATAGGAGACACAAATAAATGGAAAAACATCCTGTGGTAATGGATTGGAAGAATTAATGTTAAAAATCTCATACTACTCAAAGCAATGTACAGGTTCAGTGCTATCTGCATCAAAATTCCAGTGGCATTTTTTACAGAAATAGTAAAAGCAATACTAAAATTCATATGAAACCACAAGAGACCCAAAATAGCTAAAGTGATCTTGGGAAAGAACAAAGCAGGAGGCGTAACACTTCCTGATTTCAAAATATAAAAGCTATAATAATCAAAAGAGTATGATACTGACATAAAGACAGACATATAGACGAATGAAATAGAATAGAGTGCTTAGAAACAAATCAATGCATGTACAGTCAACTGATCTTTGACAATGGCGCTGAGAATGCACAATGGGGGAGCAATAGTCTCTTCAACAGATGATGTTATGAAAACGGGACATCCGCATGCACAGAAAAAGAAAGAAAAAAAGAAATTAGACTCCTACCTTACATCATACACAAAAATCAGCTCAAAATTAAAGACTGAAACATAAGGCCTGAAATTGTAAAATTCCTAGAAAAAAACAGGGAAGAGCTTCCTTACATTCATCATGGCAATAAACTATTGGCTATGACACCAAAAAGCACAGGCAATAAAAGTGAAAATAGACAAGTGGGACCACATAAATCTAAAAAGCTTCTGCACAGAAACAATCAAGAGAATGAAAAGACAACCTATAGAATGGGAGAAAATATTTGCAAACCATATTTCTGATAAGGGATTAATATCCAAAATATATAAAGAACTCATATAATTCAACTGCAAAAAAAAAAAAAAAACAATTAGAAAATAGGCTAAAAGGGCTTGAACAGACATTTCTCCGAAGACATACAAATGGCCAACACGTATGCGAAAAGATGCTTGACATCATTAATCATCAGGGAAATGTAAATCAAACCTACAATGAGATATCACCTCACACATGTTAGGATGGCTACTGTCAGAAAGACAAGAGATAACAAGTATCAGCAAAGGTGTGGAGAAAAGGAAACACTTGTACCCTGTTGGTGGGAGTGCAAATTTGTATAGCCATTATGGAAAAAGTACAGGGGTTTCTCAAAACATAAGAACTACCAAATGATCCAGCAATTCCAATGTGTATATATCCAAAGAAAGTTAAATCAGTATTTCCAAGAGATATCTGCATCCCCATGTTCATTGCAGCATTATTCACAACAGCTAATATGCGGAAACAACCCAAGTGGTCATGGACACGTAAACGGATAAAGAAAATGCAGTCTATGCATACAATGGAATATTATTCAGCTATAAATACGAAGGAAAATCTGTTATTTGCTACAATATGTATGAACCTAAAGGACAAATACTGCGTGATTCCACTTATATGCGATATCTATAATAGTCAAACTTGTGGATGGTAAATATATAATAGTGCTTGCCAGGGTTGGAAAGTGGGGGAAATTGAGAGTTGTTGTTCAATCGGTATAAAGTTTCAGTTATGTTAGATGAATAAGTTCTAGAAATATGCTGTAAAACTAGTACCTATAGTTAACAATACAGTATTGTGCACTTCAATATTTAAGAGAATACATCTCATGTCAAGTGTTCTTAACACACACATACACCAAATACAAAACTAACCAATCAAACAACAAACAAAGGGACCCAGGAAAACTTTGGGAGGTATGTCTATTATGTCTATTACCTTGATTTTGGTGATGATATCATGGGTGTGTGCATATATCCAAACTCATCAAATTGTACACATTAAATGTGTGCAGTTGTTTGTATATCAATTATACCTCAGTAAAACTTCTTTTTTTAAAAAAGAAAAAAGAACTATTCCGCCATGCCAGAAAATTCTATCGGATAGCACTGTCTAGGTTATTGCAATGAACATAATATATGAAATGTTTGCCAGATGTACCTGATATCCCTCTTTTAGATTTCATAGGTTTTGATAAGTACAGAAAAATAACAGCAGAGAAAACACAAACTTTGTATTACTTATATTTTCTAATGAAATACCAGCCTTGTATTTTTTCCACTTCTTTTGCATTTGTCTTTCACAGCTTTTTTTTCTTTTTTTTTGGTCTTGCATTTCTTGGTGATATTTATTTTTTCCACCACCTAGAATTAGAAATCAATTCTTTTGTTTCAAATGTGAATTCCCCCTAATTATAAGCTGCTACTTTATATAACAAAAGAATTGATTTCTGAGAGCTCTATTCAGACATTAGCAAAACCAACAATTGGAATTATCATTCAAATCAATGTCCCTTATAAGCATTAACAGGCAATACTAAGATATAGCCTTATTTTTAGACTCTTCTCCACATTAATCTACTTTATACCTTTAAATCAACCCTATATGATAGCAGGCATCTTTATTTGCCTCCTACATTTCAGCTTGCTTTTTCATTCTTTTAGTTCAGTGCTACTTATTTAGATTCTTGATAACTGAAAGAGTAAGTGTGCATTTATTCAAGTTACATGGTGATTTATTTTCTTGGGGAACAAATAATAAATATTACATATTAAATTAATTATTCTAACATGAGCCTGCTTAGATACTTGAGGTAATTTCTATTCACCGTCTCCTTTTGGGGCTGGGTTAATTTGAGGTAGCCTAGAAAAACAGCTTTGTGATTTGATCATTTTCTTTTTTACTCTGAGATCCACCTCCCCTTCCTTTTTGGTGTGCTCTGCTCTACCTTACAGATCACAGAAGGATGACTCCTGTAAACATTTCCCAGATCCCTATCAAATTGCTTCCTTTGGGCTCACCCAACAGGAACACACTGGCTGGAGATTGGAGGGGGAAGCCAGATATGTCTTCCTCTCTCTCTGCTTCTGGAGATATCTTTATCAGTGTCTATAGCAACTTTGTGGTTGCAGCACTCACAAAGCAGCAATTTCCTTTGTGGTCCCAGCTCCTGTCTTGCAGCTCCTTCTAAGATTCCAGCTCCTATCATATGAGTACTTCTCCCATGGTTCCAGATTCCCCTTGGTAGCCTCCTGTGCTGCTCCCTCAAACAGCCCCTCTTCCAGCTCCTGCGAAGGGAACTCAGACCTTGGGCTCTGGTAACAACAGCTCCTTCTGTTGTCTCTGCAGCCCTAGGAATGGAAGCAGCTTCCTGCATTTGATAACCTTTGGGTGATCTCCCATAACCCTGTTATTTTGTCAGCTCTTCTAACAGTTCAGAACTAGCTTCCCATAGAAAACTCCCTTTCTTGAACTACCTGACATGAGTTCTGTTTTCCTGACTCTACCATGACCGAGAAACTCTGATAGCATGGTTTCTAAAAGTAGCAGATAGGCACAAAAACAATTGATCTTAGGGTCAGAAAAACTGTATTTAAATTCTGAACATTGTAATTCCTTAGTGTGTGACTAGAGAAGATACCTGCACTTGAGTTTCAATATCCTCATCTGTAAAGCTTAGAAAATAATTCTCATTCCATTGGTAGATCATAAATATTGAATGAGATAACTTAGGTGAATGCACATAGAAAATATCTAGCAGGAGATAGTCAATGAATATTCAAAATGTTGTAAAAGTGTTTTCTTCCTTCATTTTAGGAAACAACTTCACTGTTGAAGCTTTAGCTCTTGGATCTTTATCTAACTGGCAGACCTCAAACATGATTGCTGTGAAGAGAAATCCAATCCTTTCAGGTTTACATGTGTTTATATCTGCATTGCTGCTTTATCAGAGGTTGTTTGGGGGATATAGTCTTGCTATTTAAAGAAATAATGTCTAATTCACCATAAAAGGAATCATACTCTGGCTGCTATGTATTCTTTTTGTTTTTTTCATGTAAATAAAAATTCATTTGGTTTTCTCTGCCAGTATCAATTTTCTTGTATGCACTAAGTAAAAAGTTGTACCTTAAAACTTTCTCAAATTCTTTACTCTCTTAGGTTTTATTTAAAACCTTTTATAATAAATGTTTTTCTTTACAAAGCCCTCTTTTAGGATTTTTATTTTTATAATATATGTATATATATTCAGACATGTATATTTACTAAAAGCATCCTAATTTTTTTACATTTATACAGTATTTCTCCAGTGTGACTTCTTACATGTACACTAAATTAATACAGCCTTTTTCACCATCGCTACATTCATAGTTTCTCCCCAGTGTGGATCATGTTTCCTAATGACATGTAACAATAGAATATATATTCTAGCATCCCTGAGTTTTTCAGTCCCTGAAGAGCAGGAGAGAAATCTACCGTCCATTTTATTAAACTTTCCCTTCCTATTGTCACCAAAACGTCCCTACTGGTAATGAAAAAAGTAAGTTGTGTGAAATGTAGACTGTATTATGAGCAAAAAGTTTCCAGCAGTGAGCTCGGTTTTCAGCTACCAGTCACTGAGGCCTATCTCTTGTCATCAGCAAATACATTTATAACTTCCTTGTTCTAAGCAAAAGTGTTTCCCTATAATTAGAGCAATTTCAAATATTAGAGAATTATATTTTAACCAACTACTTTGTATTTTAATTAAATTTTATTATGAACTACAATATACATTGAGGAAAATGTATGAAGCAGGAATGTATAGTACAATCCTTTCTCATATGGTGAACTTCCATTTTATGACCCTCAGGATTAAAGCATAAAACAAAGCCATCAACCTAAATACATCCTTCAAACTCTGTCAAGATCACTACTTTTCTCCTCCAAACATAACCTAAATTTTATGGTAGTTATTTCCTTCTTTTATTTTTGGTTGTATCTCCTAAGTACACATTCTTAAACATTATAATTTATGTGTATCTGATTTTTTAAGGTTATTTGAATGGAATAATCTAGGGGTGTCTAGGTTCTTCTGTTCAACATTATGTTTATAGAAAATATGTGTGTAGCTCTAATTCATTCATGGTTATGTTTCCTTGTATTTTATTGTTTGACTTATTACAATTTATTTATCCATTTTACTTTTAAATGAGTTTGAGATTAATGCCAGTTTGAGATATTACAAATAATGATGCTAAGAATTTTCTTGTACATGCTGCTTGGTGTACAAGTGCTTACACTTCTATTGGGCAGAGATGTAAGAGTAGAATTTCTCTACAGAGAAAATAGGTGATACATAGGTGATACATGTTTTCAACTTTGGTAGATAATACCAAACTTTATTTCAAAATACTTTAAACAATTTATATTCTTACCAACATCTTCATAAAGTTCCCATTGCACACATCCTTGCCAACACCTAGTATTGTGTGTGTGTGTGTGTGCACATGCATATATGTGTTTCTTAAATTTAGTGATATCTTACTATAATTTTAATATGCCTTTTCTTGATTACTAATGAATTGAGCACATTTTATACGTTTATAGACCACTTTTTTCCTTTACTTGTGGGAGAGGAGGAGTTTAAAGTGCTGGTCAAATTTTTCCTATTTTCTATTAGGTTGTCAGGATTCTTCTCGTTGATTGTTTTTTCCCAATTTTTTTATGTTAAAATACATACAACATAAAATTGACCATATTATCCATTTTAAGTTTGGTGGTATTAAATACATTCCTAATGTTGTGCAACCATCATCACCATCCATCTCTATAACTGTTTTTATTTTGTAAAACTGAAACTATATAGAATTCTACTTTTTACACATTAAAGAATAACTTCTCATTCTCCCCTCCCCTAGCCTCTGGCAACTATCATTATACTTTCTGTCTCTATGATTTTAATTACTCTAAGTATTTCATATAAGTAAAATCATACAGTATGGGTCTTTTTATGACTGCCTTGTTTCACTTAGTGTAATGTCTTCAAGGTTCATCCATATTGTAGCATATTACAAACTTTCCTTCCTTTGAAAGACTGAATAATATACTATTGTATGTATATAACACATTGCTTAACTATTCATCCATCCATGGACACTTTAGTTGTTTCCATGTTTTAGTTATTGTGATTAATGCTGCTATGAATGGGAGTATGCAATTTTTGTGACCCTGTTTTCAACTATTTGGGGTATATACCTGGAAGTACAATTGCTGGATCATATGGCAAGTTTATTTTTAATTTTTTAAAGGACCACCATACTGTTTTCCACAGCAGTTATACCATTTTACACTACCACCAACAATGTATAAGGGTCTGAATTTCTCCACATTCTGGCCAACACTTGCTATTTCCTGTTGTTGTTGGTATTGTTATTGTTTATAGCAGCTACCCTAGTGGGCATGAAGTAGTATCTCATTGTAGTTTTTATTTGCATTTTCCTAATGATATGTGAGGTTGGGCATTGTTTTATGTGGTTATTGGCCATTTTTATGTCTTCCTTGGAGAAATGTTTGTTAAATTCCTTTGTCCATTTCTGAATTGAGTTATTTGTTTTTGTTGTTGTTATGCTTTAGAAGTTCTCTATATATTCTGGATGTTAATCCATCATCAGATATATGGCTTACAAATTTTTTTTTTGCATTCTCTGGGTTGCTTCTTTACTCTGTCTTTTGATGTATGAATTTTTTAAATTTTCACAAAGTTCAATTTGTCTATTTTTTCTTTTGTTGCCTATGCCTCTGGTATTGTATCCAAGAAATCATTGCCAAATTCAATGCCATGAAGCTCTTGCCCTAGGTTTTCTTCTAAGACTTTTAGAGTTTCAGGTCTTACATGTAGGTTTTTGATCCATTTTGAGTTAATTTTTGTATATGATGCAAGGTATGGGTCCAATTTCATTTTTTTTTTTTTTTTTTTGCATGTAGATATCCAGTTTTCCCAACAGCACTTGTTGAAGAGACTATGCTTTCCCATCGTATATTCTTGGCACCCTTTTCAAAGATTAGTTGACTGTATATGTGTTAGTTTATTTCTGGGCTCTTTATTCTATTTCATTGGTCTATGTGTCTGCTAAAAACAGTATCACACTTTCTGATTACCATAGTAATTCAAATACAAAAAGTCAAAAAAGTGGCTTTGTAGTAAGTTTTGAAATCGGGAAGTGTGTTGCCTCAAGTTTTATTCTTTCTCAAGATTGCTTTGGCTACTGGGGGTCTTTTGTGGTTCTATATGAATTTTAGGATTGTTTTTCTATTTCTGTGAAATATGTCATTAGAATTTTGATAGTGATTGCATCAAATCTATAGATTACTTTGGGTAGTATGGATATTTTAACAATATTAATTATTACAATCCATTAACATGAAATATCTTTCCATTTATTTGTGTCTTCTTCAATTTCTTTAATCAACGTCTTATAATTACATTGTACATATACAGGATACAAATCTTTCAACCCCTTGGTTAAATTTATTCCTAAGTATTTTATTCCTTTTGATGTTATTGCAAATGAGGTTGTTATACTAATTTCTTTTTCAGATAATTCATTGTTATTGTATAGAAACAACTTATTTTTATATGTTATTTTGTATCCTGCAACTTTACTGAATTTGTTTATTATTTCTAATACATTTTTGATAGAGTCTTAAGGCCCTTCTGTATATTAGAAGTTCTTCCTTTATTTACTTATTTATTCAGGAAACCAGTCCTTTATCTACTATATTTATTATAAATGCCTTATACAGCTATAGTTCTTTTCCCACTTTCATAATGGCATCTTTTATAAGCAACAATGGCATAAAAGTATGATTAAATGGACTAAACTAAAATTAAGGACTTTTATGGTCTCATAAAAATTACTTGGGCAAAAATCTTCAACAAATATTAGCAAATCAAATGCTACAGCATAGTAAAGGGATTCTTCATGACTAGGCAGGTTTTATTCTGGGAATACAAGGGTGGTTCAACATAAGACAATGAACATCAAATTAATAGAACAAAGGAAAAAACCCCACATGATTCTCTCAATTGCTGCAGAAAAGGCATTTGACAAAAATTTACCATTTCATAATAAAAAAAAACTCTCGGAAAACTAGGAATAGAGTCAAAATTCCCCAACACGATAAAAGGTATTCATTAGAATCCCACAGCTAACATTATACTCAATGGTGAATGACTAAAAGATTTCCCTATAAGATAAGGAACAAGATGAGGATGCCTGCTTTCACTGATGCTATTCAACATCGTACTGGAAGTTCTAGTCAGAGCTTTAGACGACAAAAAGAAATAAATGGCATCCAAATTGGAAAAGAAGAAGTAAAACTATTCACAGATGACATAATCCTGTATATAGAAAACCACAAAGAATGCACAAAAAAGCTTCTAGAGCTAATGAACACATTCAGAAAAAATATGAGGGTACAGTAACAACACATAAAAATCAGTTTTGTTTCTCTATGCCAGCAATGAATAATTCAAAAAAGAAATTAAGAAAAAAATTCTTTTTACAATGGCATCTAAAAGAAATAAATTCTTAGGAATAAATATAATCAAGGAGGTTAAAAATTTGTACATTGGAAACTACAAAACATTGCTGAAAGGAAATAAGGAAAACCTAGATAAATGGAAAGACATCCCATGTTCATGACTACAAAGACTTAACATCGTAAAATAACAATACTATCCAAAACAATCTATAGAGTCAATGTAATCACCATGAAATTTCCAACAGCCTTTTTTTTTTTGCAGAAATGGAAAAGTGATTTTCAAATTCATAAGCAATTTGAAGGGGCCCTGAATACAGAAAACAATCTTGAAAATGAAGAAAAAGTTGGAGGACTCACACTTCCCAGTTTTGAAACTTACTACAAAGCAGTATAGTACTGGCCTAAGGACAGACATACAGACAAATGGAATAGAATAGAAAATCCAGAATAAATCCTTGTCTATATGGTCAATGCATTTTCAACAAAGATGTCAAAACCATGCAATGGGGAAAGAACAGCCTTTTCAACAAATGATGCTGGGAGAACTGGATATTCACATCCAAAAGAGTGAATCTGGACTCTTACCTTACATCATGTACAAAAATTGACTCAGAATGGATCAAAGACCTAAACTTAAGAGCTAAAACTATAAATTCTTAAAAAGTTGAAGGGGATGTTCTAGCATATGCAAGACCCCTGGATTCCTAAAAAGAAAAGCATTAAAGTGACAGTCTCCTAAATCTTTATTTTCTACCCTCTTACACACGTGTTACCATGACATCCAGATTATTTGCCATTCTTGCATCAACTTCTACTAAATTGATATCACCCCTCACAAATTTATGACTTGGTGGATCAGAAAAAAACTTAGTAGTGAAGAGTCACTGTTGCCTTTAGGATGAAAGGGGTAGAGTGTCATCAACTTAAACCAGAGTAATGTTCTGGAGAATAGCCAGATGATTGAAGTCTCTTGAAATCATGTTGTAACAGAGAGCAGGTGAATGAAGATAGCTCTCAAGCCAAGATTGTGAATGTATATTCCATGTGTAACTAAATCACTTATGTTTCTTCTTCTGGTGGGGTTGAAATGAATGCATTTGCCATATCAGTAGCCATACCCAAAGTCCATGAACTGTGTTGACCTTTATGAGTAAATATACCACATAAGACAATATAACTGTGTTTAGGATTACTATTTCTTGAAATGTACAGTAGTCCAACAACAAGCATCATATTCCAACAATTTTTTACATGAGATGGACTGGTGACTGAAGGAGCTCAGGAAATTTCACCCCAAAATATGACTCCTTGGTATAAAGAGTATTTTGAATTACAGGCCCTTAGAGATCAAAAAGCCTTGGAAGGGGCTTGCCCTCTATCTGCATAAATGGGACTGACTGATCAAAAGAACAATGGACTTCCCTTCCTCTCCCTGTTATCTCAATATATTGCAAGAAAGAAGGTCAAGAATGCAACTAGACCTGGACCAAATCATTTGAAACATAATATCTGTCTCTCAGGTTAATATGAATGGATCTGTTTTCCCCATCCATTCATCCTCCCTAGCAACCCCTAAACAAAATTATCTATACTCCTCATATCTCGCCCTTAAAGGCATGTATAAAAATATCTGATCCCACTGGGATACTGGGTAATCACTCTGTAATTCTCCCCATGGGCATGGAAATAAACCTTTCTCTTACCAATCTGCCTTAATTGTGAGTTGATCTTTCAGAGAACCTTTTATGGGAAAGGGCAAGTATTCCCCTGACCCCTACGTGACCTTGCCGCCTTTATTTTCTGAACCTGAGTCTAATCTTTGCTAGTTTACTTGGAATATGGCACGGCTTCAGAATTGTTATTCTGTCAGGACTGAGCCATTTTAGGCACTTAGACTTGACCTTTACTATCATCATGACTCTCACTCTTAAAGTGAGTGTTCAGACAACTATTAAGTGTATTCATCCAAATTTTCCTTATGATTATATTTATGTTATACGTATTTGGCAGGAACATCACAGAAGTGGTTCTGTGTCCTTCTCAGTACTTCATATCAGGAAGCACATGATGTCTTTGCATCCCATCATTGGCGGTGATGTGAACATGGTTCACTTGGTTAAAGTGGTGTCCGCCCGGTTTTCCACTGCTAAAATAACATTTTATCCTTAGCAATTAATAAATAATGTGTGCAAAGATACTTTGAGACTATGTAAACATGCTTTTTCTCATCAAACTTTTACCTGCTATTTCTAGTATCTGTTTTTGAGTCTTGCCTGAATCAATTATTACTAAAATAATGATTGTCTAATTTTATCATTCCTTCTTCATTTACTAGCTGACATTTTACTGTCAGGATGAGCTTTTTCCCTCCTCCATTTATCTGTTTTTCAGTTGTTATTTACATCATTAAGGACTCAGGGATTCTTATTTCATTCAATAGCCTATATTTAGCTACTATTATTATTCATTTTGCTGCTCAAATTGTCCCAGATTTGGCCAAATCAAGCCCTTTTAAGCTCATTCATGTGTTCTTCAGATGTATCTTTGTTATTCATTTTGGACTTCCTGCTTTCTATCACAAATGTTCCTGACTCATCTTGTACATTCCCTGACCCAGAGCTTGATTTGCTATTTCTCCAAGAAGTCCAAATTCCTTTTGATAAATAATGCTATTTAAAAATCAAGATGTGGGCTTTAAGTATGCTCACCGTTACTTGAATGTCATTGCTTTCAGCTCCTTTCAGTAATCTATGTCTATATTTATATCTGTATATGTATATCTACATGTATATCTATAGCGGTATCTGTGTCTGTGTTCACATCTCTATCCATCCATATCCATTTCCACATCCCCATATTTGTATCTGTATCTATACCTATACCTACATTTACATCTACATGTATATCTATATCTACATATTTAAAACACTATAATTCCAATTTCAGTTCAACACTATATGATTCACTCTAGTCCTATCCCTTTCCATATGTGCTGTTCTCTTTACTAAATGTGATAAACATGGTTTTCATTATCTACAATATATATACTGATTTCTTCAATCCTATAACAGGCATAATATAGTTTCAGAATTGCTAATACATACCACTGCAAAAGCCAAACCTACTAACTAGAATTCAGTAATCATTTACTGTTCTTTTTCTTCTTTAGACTTAGGGCTAATAGTCAAAATCCTGTGTTCAAAAGTTACTTGGGTTAGTTTTTTGTCTACTTGTTATTTTGTTCTGTTTTACCCTTCAGTGTGGTTATGTTATTAATTTGAAATATAATTAGGTTGATTTGTTTCTGTTTGGATTTTATTTTAGGGATTTTTTTCATATCTTTGTTCATTTTCTTTTTTTGTTTGATTTCAATTCATTTCACATTTCAAGTATCTACAATTTCGAAATGGTTCTATGAGTCAAAACTAAACAAAATGGAATATTCAGAGATGTTTTACTCATCTCCCCTCTCCCAACTCTTCCATCACTTTCTCTTTTATCCCCTGTTGGTTATTAATCTCACTAGTTTCTGGTTCACCTTTCCCTTTTCTTTTTTCAAAAATAAGAAGATACGTTATATATGTCTATATATATTTTCTTTACTTTATACACAAAAGGGAACACACAGTACACATTCCTTTGTATTTGTTTCCCCCATCCCAAGAATATATTCTGGAAGTTACTTTATATCAGTTAAAATAAACCTTCCAATGAAGAACTCTGCTCTGTGTATTACCATAAATTATTTCTTTAATCTTCTATGTATGGGCACTTACATTGTTTCCAATACTGTTCAATAAGAAAAATAATGTCATGATGAATATAATTGTGCCTTTTTTCTGTTTCCTTTGCTTTTCACTTCCTCCTCCTTCTCCCCGTCTTGGCATTTTTGGAGTGTACCCTCTGGCTTAATTTCTGAAAATGGTACTGTCGAGTCAAAAAGTAAAGGCATAAGTACATTTGTTAGATTTTATCAAATTCCCCGCCATAATTATACTATTGTAGTGTTCTGTATTCCCACTAGCAATATATGAGAGTGCCTGTTCTTCCCGGTCTTGCCAACAGAGGCTAATGTTAAGCTCTCAAATTTTGGGCAATGGATATGCAAGAAACTGTGTCGGTGTAGTTTGAGTTTACGTTTTCCTCATTATAAGCAAATTTAGCATCTTTTAATAAGTTTGAGAACCGTTTTTGTGTCTCTTTAAAACTATTTTAAAATTCAAAATTGTTCATGCATTTTCCCATTTTTTTCTATAAGTTTATTTATTTAGGTTGTCAAACTTCATCTTTTAGATTTATTTATTAGAATATTAATCATTTACCTCTAACATGTGTTGCAACTATTATTTCCTAAAAAGTCATTTTTGGTTTGACTTTGCCCATGTTTTGTTTTTCTTTTCTTTCCTTCTTTTTTTGTCATGTAATTTTTCTTTGATTTTAAGCAATAAAATTTGTCCTTTCTTTTATCACATATGGACTTTGAATCCTATTTGAGACAGCTGGCTTTCCAGCAGTTTGGATAGGCTACTAGTGAATTATTTTCTCAAAGATTTTTCATGGAGGGTGGAAAGGAAGTAGCAGACATTTGGTAGATGGCATATGCTGATCTACTGACTGATTTCATTGGCATGAAGCGGCATCTAGACCTGCAGGTACTATAGCTTCTTTGAATTTTCCTTTAGTTTTTTGACTTCTGGGTCAGCTTGTGATCAAGTTTCCAGTCTGCCTGTGACCTTTCCTTCCTGACTGCATGCCCTGTGGACTTCATGCTGCAGCATGAGATGTGGAGAGACAACCTTAAAGAGACTCCTTATCCAGCTCCCACAATTAGGAAAGTCAATTCCCTTTAACAACTCTCCCCCATATAAACATATATATATATATATATATTACATATTATATATATATATCATATATATAAAATCTTCTACTTGTCTTCTTCTCTGGATGAATCCTCACCAACAGAAAAATGGTTTCCATTGGTAAATTATTTTGAGGAAATGCTGTAAGACTTATCCCTGTTTGGAGATTCACAACAGATGTTATCATATTAGTCTCTAAGACAACCTGGAATAAAGAAATCTTTCACTATATTCATCACAGCATTGCCACACTTTCTAGACTTACTACCAAAACCAGTCACCTAAAATTGATTCATATCTTATAGAGCTAGTTTTCCAAATAAAATTTTTGTGAAATATGTGTGTGTGTGTGTGTGTGTGTGTGTGTGTCTTGCAGCAATATTCCAATCCAAATGAGATAGGTTTAACTACATAGGAGTTACTTTTAGTCTTTCTCAAGGTTGAAACATAGAGCCCATACATTTTGGACAGTCTTTCTTATTTTAAAAAAATTAAGCCTTTTTCTAAAGGGTTATTCCCTTTGGTCTATGATCAATAAAGCTGAAAATCTAATCGCTATTAATTTGCCTCTCACTTTTCCATTAGTATTAACGGGACCCACAATAACTAGCAGGATTGAGTCCTGAACACATATTCAGGTCGTTCACATAGACAAACAGCCAAGAGGGCAAGTGGGGATTGAAATCAATTCCAAGCTCTTCTAAACGTCATTTGCTTCATGGGGCAGAGCTGCATTTGCCTGGAGTAAGGAGCATCTTTTTAAATTAGTACAAAGGCTCCATCTGCGCTCCAAGATGCATGACTATAGGGATATGCACACCTGGAGAAGTGTCTGTATCTAATCTGAGCAAAGACGCCATATTTATTTGTGTCTAATGCACCTAAAAAGCCTATGAAAATTTTTTTGTTTTCATTTTGCCAATAAGGAAATTGTGTTTTGAAGAGGATAAGTAATCTAATCATAATCCCACAGCTAGTAACCTGAGACCAGCTGCATTTATTTCTTTTCCACTGTGCTAGACTGTCTTCTTACACTGTGTCATTCCCATCCACTGCACTTCTTCATGTGTTATGTTTTTTAATTATTTGTAACCGCTTGCTTTCTAGTGCATTCTCTTTAAAAATCTAGATTATGATTCCACTGTGACAAGTGGGAAATGAATGTCTTTCATTCTACTGTATATTGTTCAAATGTTTACTGTATGTATGTAATTTTGAAGTTAATTCTGTAATTTTATTTTGAAAATTCATTCCACAATAAAATATTATTGAGTTTTCTCTAAACTCCTCTGTTTTTCTAGCAGCTTTATAACTATCTACAACCAATCATGGAATAGAAAAATATACCTAAGCATCCTCTACAAAGTTTCTAAGCCATGTGACATTACAACATAGAATGCTGCCATATGTTAGAACCATAAATAACAGAAGTTATGCACTAAAAATTGTTTTATTTTTAAAATAGTGCCCATTTGTATTCCACATTATTGAAATAACAATATACTTTTAATAAACATCTCTATACATAATTATTTCATTACTTTATCCCATAGAAAGTTGTGATCCCTTTATTTATTGCCTAATCACTGAAAATCAGTGATTTTTTTTTAAAGACCCTAAGTAGAAAACATTTAAAAAATGAGCAACTAACAAATGCATGGACTAATCACTAAGTGGCAGACAACTGGATATTTTGGGAATATGAAAACATCAGTAGATTGTTTGCAATAAAAAAAAATCAGAAACCTGTAAAAAGGCGTAATAATGACAAAAGATTTAAAATAATGGAAGATTCTTTTTCAACACATTCTTATTTTCCCAAAAATGTCACAATCCTGAGTAAGTAAATAAGGGAATCATGTTGATTGCTATGTAACAATGTTTAATCATGTGATTCAGTTCACAGCTTTTAAGAGTCCATGAAAGAAAATGTTTAAGTCATGTCAGGCAAAACATCATGTGGTATAGATGTAAAACAGGGCTCCCTGGGAGAAAACTTACAAGCAGAGAAGTGGTAGAGGACACACATTTCCCTGAACTCCACCTATTCCACAATGAAGACTGAGCATAGGTCTGCACATACCACATTGTACTAGATAGGAGGAACCTTCTTCCTAAACTTCTAAATATCTATATATTTATAATGAGGGTTAGGGGAATTCTATGTGACTAAATAACAGAGGAACTCCTTAGGCAGGGAAGTGGCCTTGTTAGAAATGGGGAGTTCTTGGAGCTCCACAACTGGGATCAACACTATTATTTTGATGAGTTAACTCAAACTACTTGAGCCACTCTTATAAACTATTAGTGGGAATGAGAGTAACACCAGAACCCTCCATATTTGTTGCTCCTTATGTATTTAATCACCGTAGCCTGAAACTTCAGTAGGATAGTTCTATAGCTTACAAATAAAATGGTTTATTCATAATTATAACTTATAACATTTTTGCTTTTTTTTCCCCACCTGTCTATGATTTTATCTTCCTTCTAGAAAGAGATTGTATTTTTCCCTCCCTGGGAAAATCCATTTTATATGGTTTTTATAAGACAAATCCTGCCCCCGATATTTTCTTCCTCCACTTCCTGTGTAACAATTGAGCAAGTGGTTGCTGCAAAACCAGGTGTGTTCAATCAGTTTTCCCCAGGACAATTTCCCCCAGGGCTATCATAGACAAAGAGCCTATTTCTGATAGGAATGTTGAGCTGTGGACTGAGTCTAGAGCTACCAGCAGCAATTCCTTCTTCCCTAAGAGACAATCGACATAGTAAGGTAAGCAGTGGCAAGGGACAGAGGGAGAGAGAAGAAAGAACTAATAACATTGTTTAAGCTTTGTATTTATTAACAGTTATGACTGAACCCAAGCCCACATTCCTTTCATATACATAAATAAATTCCCATATCATCTCCAATTAATTTGAATTGAATTACTCTTTCTTGTATATGAATGAGCCATAACTGGTATAATAATTTTAAAAATCTGCTACTCCAATTTTTGCCATCAGAATTAGTTATTCCAATTCTCATAGAGAGTATGAGACTCATATTTCTAACTTTTAAGTAATTGATGTACTTTTTAATTACGCTAATGTTATGATTGATGATTGATACTTTGGAAGTCAAAAAACTTAATGTACTTTCTAAGAGAGGATTATTCACTATTGGAAAGGCCAAAAAGAACACTATATCACAACACTTGAGGAGAGCATAAAAAAAAAAAAACCTGAGAGAATACTATAATACAATGATACCAGATATAGAAGCAATGGTATCATCAGCCACAAAATATTGTACAGAAATTTCATGCATACTTTTTCATTTGAAAAATATCATATAAAGCAAGCATTCAACCTTTTATATTGCTAAAGGGGAAAAAAGAATACTAACAATATGTTCTGTTTGTTTTTACAATATACTCTAGCTGAAAATTTAAAACAATTTTCTGAAACTCCTGGCCTCAAGTGATCCTCCCACCTCGGCCTCCCAAAGCACTGGGATTACAGGTATGAGCCACTGTGCTGGGCCTAAAACAATTTTCTTAGTTAATTATGTTGCTAATCTTCACTCCATAAATCCAAGGTATCTATCATTTATCTGTCTTATTATCTATCTCTATTTTTTATAAAAAATATAAAAAGAACACAGCCAGACATATAGGATATGAAGGAAAAAGAAGTGTTTCTAGTGCCATTTATTTTATTATTTATTTCTGAAGTTCATAAACTTTAAGAGATTTCAATGACATTGTAGATCTTTGAATACTGCTGGCTTAAGTGATTAGGAACTTAGTATTTTAATTTTCCCTTCTGATCTGTTCCCTTTGATTCTGTTCAGAGTTAATCATAAAAAGCTTAAAAATAGTAATGAGCAAAAGTTTTATTTTTATTAGAATTATGCTGAAGAGTTAGCATGTAGTACAGATCTCTTAAATTGAAAAGTCTGTTGAGCAATGAATCTATTTCTAGGCCACTTTTTCAAATTAAAGAGATATTTATTAATGGATTGTAATCTGCAATTAAATATTTTATTTTATTTCTGAATTTAATCATCATGGAAAGAAAAATTTTAAAAATATTTCTACCTTCTGACACATTGAAAATTTGAAGTCATTTAAGAATGTAGTCTTTCTTCTTTATTATTTCATATGCTTTTAAAATTATATTGATTCATTATATTCAAATGTGTTCTAAGCTTCCAAAAGTATTCATTCAAAAAAACATTTAGCTTTTTAAGACAAGCAAAAATCAGACATCTTCAAAAAACTGCAACAACTACAATAGAGATGAGTTCGGTATTTGTCCTTTCATGTCCAGCATTCATTTTCCCTTTTTAGAGTAACAACACTTCAATTTCCTTTTTGGGAGGTCATATCTTTCTTCTCTTTCACACAGCATCTTTCCTCACCACTAATACTTCTAACATCATTTGATACAGCAAACCATATGAGGCAAAAAAAGTAGGGTTGCCTACACTATGGCTTGGAATTGCTGCAGAACACTTTTTTGCTCTAGACCTGACTCAAATCTAGCAGCTTTTTGTGTCACCTAGTATATGGGACAAAGAAGTGTCCCTGGGCATACAATATGTTTCCTACAGATCCTGAAATTCGCCAGGCTTTGCACTTCCTTCTTCATAATAAGGGCCCCACAATGTAATGATTCTTCTTTTATTTTGGAGGCCATGTCCTGGTATCTGGATCCATAAATATCATTTACATATGGCAGTCCCCTGAATCTTCTTCAGATTTATATGCCATCCCCTAAAGTGTACCTGTCTTACCAATGTCTCCACTGTGATAGTCACCTCTGGATCATCTTGCCTGATCAACATAATATTATTCATGTAATGAATTAATGTGATGTTCTATGGGATATTCAGACAGGCCATATCTCTTCAGACTGTATTATAATAGAGAACAGTACAGTTAACATAACCCTGAGGCAAAAGTGTTAATGAATTCATTTGTCTGTTCCACATGAATTCAAACTGTTACCGATCTTTTTTTCTGATTAAGACAGAAAGAACACATTTTCCAAATCAGTAGTCACATACCATGTACCTGAGGCCATATTAATCTGCTCTAACAATGATACCATGTCTAGCACAGCAGCTGCAATTGAGGCTACTACTTGTTGAAGTCCGTAGTGGTCTACAACTATCCTCTTGGATCCATCCAGTTTCTACAACAGCCAGGCTGCTGAATTAAACAGAAATACAACAGGGACCACCATCCTTGTAGCATTTATTAATAGATCATTGGAGTAGCACTACTTCTAAGCATCCCTTCCAGATGCATCAGTGATTTTGATGTACTCTCTGGGCCAGGGAGGAGAGACGGTTTCAGAAGCTTCCGTTTGGTTTTCTCCACTCTTATAGTGCTTACTTCAAAAATTTTCTAAGCTCAAACTGTCAAAATATGGATGAATTCCATAAAATGAAAAATATCATTACCAACAAATGAATTGCAGCATTGTACATTGTGATTTTTTGTCAAATACTCTAAGGATGATGATGTTTCCTCTGTCAAAATAAACATTTATTATGTATATAATTTGAAAAACAGCCTACACACACACACACACACACACACACACACACACACACACACAAACCCACACACATTCTTAATTATAGGAAGGTTCCTGAACTGGAGAATAAACCCATCATGACACTCAGTATGACATCAAATTTACATATATACTTATTCATATAACTTTAAATCACACATTTAGGCATATGGGGGTAAACTCTTATGTATATTGTTCAAATGTTTCATCTTAAGAAAAAATCACACCTTATTTTAGGTATGATTTTTCTCTCATTTGATCACTCCAGAACACTTAGGATAATCTCATGAAGCCTAGAGGCATTCAATGAGTAGTTTTTGATGGTAAGCACGATTTGAGACAGTTGAATGCCTGGTCTATGCTATCCACCCAAACACTTTAATATATATGGCTTAACAATATTGCAAGCTTGATTTCATTTTAATGGTGCATTAGCTGGGTGAGTATGATTTATTGTGACAGAGTGTAAATTCAACTATTGAATCTTTAACAATAAATAACGAACAGAGTTGTAATAGAGAACAATAAAGCATTATGTTGATAGAGGCAGAATTGAAATGATGACAAAATATAGCAATCTACTATCAGATAACATAATTAAAGTTTAGCTGTGGGGTGCCTGAATTCTATTATTTTAAGGTGATTGGGTGTGTGAGTGTGTAAGCTAAAAACAGTTATTCTCCACTGGACAACAGTGTTTTGGTTTCTTATAAAAGAGTAACTATACAAATTTTGTTTAAAAGTGTCAGACATATGTATCACGCTTTAGCACTAAAACCAAGAGTCATTTGGCAGAGACTCCAGTGACCTGAGAATGGAAATTCTGATGGTGGACTGCGAAGCACTGGAGGGGCCTGCCAGGAGGCAGTCCTAGAAAACCGGCTTTTGCTTCACCTAAACTTGCACTGGACACATAGGAATTCATTTGGTTTGTTTCATACTAGCTGTTTTGTTATCGGCTTGATAGACTGACACACAGCCAGAATTTGCAGAACAGTCCATTGTCACCAAAGTCCTGGAGGGTATAACTGCCATGAGAGTGACAATGTTAATTCCACTGGTGTCTCCCACACCTGTACCTCCCATCAGGAACTTTGGGAGATCTGAGAAGTCAAATCTCCCTCTGGGATTGTTTACCATCCTCTGCTTTCGGTAAGCTTCTGTTTCTTCTTTGTTAAAGAAATTTACATCCTATAACTTTGTGGCATTTTTTCACACCGTTCTGAGAGGTCTGGCACAACATTTAACCTGTATTAATTTTTAGTTTC
Source organism: Indri indri (assembly GCA_004363605.1). Taxonomy (NCBI): domain Eukaryota; kingdom Metazoa; phylum Chordata; class Mammalia; order Primates; family Indriidae; genus Indri; species Indri indri. The sequence continues at coordinate 105,805 of RJWJ010000883.1, forward strand.
TTCTTCTATAAAATAGAGATAAGGCCCTTGGGCAGAAAATATGAGATAGTGAATTGGAGTCTTTGCCCATAGTTCCTGGCACATGGAAGTAACACAACACATGTAAATCTCCAGTGTCACTGCTTCTTCAGATAAGCAACCAGAACAATAGGGGCATAGCTATAACTTTTGGGATGTCAGCTCAGTTTAAGAGAACCTCTTTTCTCAATGAAGTATTGCCCCAATCCCTGTATCTAGTCATGTGAGTGGCTGAAACCATGGTAACAGTACACTATGTCATTCTCTGTACTATTGATTGGACCGGTGTTGGACACCAGGCCTGAGCTGAGTTAATCAGATTCTCTCTCCTGGGAATGTTAAATTGCCATGCAGTTATGCTCTGTGAATGCTGGAATAGAGGGACTCATAAATCTTAGACACAGAAGAAGCCTTCTTTTGCAAAAAGTCACAGAGAAAAAAAAGATGTTTAGTGTACTAAGGCTGATGCAGATAGAAAAGCAGAAAGAATGGAATAGAAGAGGGTCACCTACATGACCTATAACTTCTCTAATTCCTGGCTCTGGTCTTCCCTTCTGTGCTGGCTCCCTTTGAATTTTAGGAGAAACTGCAGTATCAACCTTGTAAATAGACATTGTTCCTTAACTTAACTGAAGTCATCCCCTATAACGTACATTCAAAAGAAATTTGGGAGCTTTCAGGTAAAGGAGGGCACCCGTTCTTGTTTCCCTCATTTCCTCTATCCGAAGGGCGCTTTGTCATGTTGCACTTTCCCTTCCCCAAGGGGCAATCTGCCCTGAGAGTTAGACCTCTGGGAACCCTGTAGCTCCTGTGGGTCCAATTGGCCCTTTGTGGTAGTCACAGTCTGAGGGGTGCTGGGGAATGTTTGTGGGGCATCCAGTGAGGCAGAGACAGAAGAGCTGAAACTCCCTGGGCAGGACAGAGGCCCACCCTGGGTGTACAAGCAGTATGGCACTCACGGCTTCAGCTCAGGTTTGGGGAGAGGGCAAGTGACCCTGCGTGGGCTCCTGAGGGCAGAAGAGCTCTCTGACAGTTTGGGAACCCCCAGTCTGTTGCAGGGGTGAGGGGAGTGAAAATGAACACCTCCACCTACCCTTTCCAGGGGACTCCAAGTTCCTCAGGAATTGATCTCTGCCAAACTCTTGCCTCCTTCTTATTCTGCACCCCAACTTCTTCCCGTGGGTACACTGGTAGGGTTCTGGAACTCTTCCCTCAGTATTCCACTTGGGCCAGGCTTATTCACCTGTAACTTTGGTTCTTCTTTCTGAGAACTGATGACTGATGCCTCTGGTCGGCCATCTTGAAAAAAAAGGTTATATTTCTATATAAGTAAACAACAACCTTTAATACAACTTTTCTGCAGAGAAAATGGATACATTTTTGAGACCAAAATAAAGTCTTTTTCTTGAAATCTAAATAAAAAGTAAATTAGTATTGTTTCAAAAATATGTTAGCATTCTTGTTATTCTAGAGCAAGAGAAATATAACTTAATACAATTACCTAATAGAAAAAATATACAATGGTTTAAATTAAAGTATCTGTAACATACAACATATAAGCACTGTTATTTTCTTTTCCTTTAGAAACAAAGAACCATGTCATAGCTGCTTAGTCATATTAATGGCTAAATTATTTCTTCAAGTTCTAACATATTTTTCCAAATTGTATTCAATTTCATAAGCCCCTATCTTGGTATAGTTACTGGAGTTTTCAATGGTAGTTAACACATGACAGAAGAGGGAAACAAAAACTAAAAATAATGTAGTTAAAGAAAGAAAGAAAGAAGGCTTGGAAAATATTACCAAAAATAATGCAGTGAAAGAAATACTGGAATAGAGTTCCAAAAGAAAATTAAATTCAGTGTGGCAAAGAAAATCATGATTATTTGTGAAAATATGTGCAGAAGATAACTTCCACTGAGTTAAAAACCATGGTTCGCGTGAGGCAAGACTGCTGGATCTTGCCTCTGTGTCATGGTAGGTTAGTATTCAAAGTGAAAATGCTACAAAACACAGTTGGAGATTAAATAATTCTCTGTTAAATAATCATAGATCTTGTTTAAGAGACTCAGCCCATCTTAGAAGACTCTATGAAAAATAATGACAACCACTGAGACCACTGAAGCTCTGTTCTAGAAAGTAACACAGCAAATCTTGGAGGAAATTGGATATCCTCCACAGGAAAGGATTCATGAAAAAATTACTTGACAATAATTCGTGCTTCATCATTTCTGGTATCAGGCGGTAATGAAGGCTCCAAAAAATAGATATATATATATTGAAGTTTGCTTTTATCCGACACGTAAAAACAAAACCCACATTATGTGTTTTCCATTCCGATGTATACTGTCCTGACATGTTTAATTCTTCCTCTTTACCTTCAGAAGCAGCATAGTAAGCAAAATAATATTTGTTATAATTTACAAATATTATCAGCCATATTGATTTTACATTGCTATGATTTTCAAGTTCCTAATCTCATTTATATGTCTGGCCTCCCTCCTAAATTTAATATTGCCAACTGCCATACTTTTTGTATATAATACTCCTCCTGCTACTTAAAGTTTCTTTACTCTAATTTGATGTTTCTAATATCGGTTGGGGAGTCAGGGAAACAAACTACTGTAACTAGAATGTTGGGTAGGATATGAGTATAGGTACCCACTTTCAGCATTCTAGAGGTTTTCTACAGATAAGTGCATGAAAACAAGTAAATGAGCTTTATTTTTACTGCTCAGAGAAAATTTTTAAGTTGAAATTCCCTATCACTGCTTGATTAGAATAGTTTACAAAAAAAAAAAAAGGTATGATGTACTTGTATAGGAAATAACTGACCAAAATTTAAAGAAGAAAGTCACACAAAACATTTGAACTTGGGAAATATATTACTGGGAATTGGAAACCGTGTATAGTTCCTATCTGTGAAGTTTCTTAAAGACCACCTTCCACATCATAATAACGCATGCAATGCACATGACCTCATTAAATTTTTAAGACAATCGGTGCATGTGTAGTTCTTCAAAAAGAAGAAAATAGTCTCTTTGTGGCTTTGTTTATATCAAAACCATGCTCACTCTTCTTCATCTATTAGGCAGAGAATTTTCCTCAAGGAACTCTGGAAATGGTGCCAAATTGAGTCAGTCTGTGACCATCAATGTTAATTCTACCAAATCAGGAAAGAGTTGGGGAATGCACCTAACCCCAGACCCCTGGGACCTGTGCAGTTTCAAGACTTTGAGATAGATAAGTCACATTCTCTGTACTTCAGTTTCCTCTCGCATCTCACTGCCTGCTTTCCTCAGAGCACTACTACTCTGGTCTATTTTATTCTTCATTCCTGAGAAGTCAGGTATGTCACTCTTGTTAAAAATAAAGTACAAGATTATTCAGTAAGTCGTCGTTGTAAAAAGCACTTCCAAGAATCTGGTCCATTAGAACCCCTTTCTAATGCCTGTGGCAAACGTCTTACTGTAGCAGTTATTCTGATCTGAATAGATAAGGCAGCACTTTTGCTATTTTGGTAGATGTACAAGGATGAATTTAACTCACATATTCTAGCTTCAGTGAAGCACATCTTCCCATAAAGAGAGATCTGCTTGAATGTTGCCAAAGTCTGCAGGACTCCAAATCCCAAAATGCCAAAATACTTGTGAAATATATAACATAATATTATACATATAGGAATTAAAGAAGAAAAATAATTAATTTTCAATTTCACAAAGACATTTTGTAAATGTCTTCATCTTCAATTGGCATCTTCAATTATGTGGCCTTACATACATTTAGCAAAAAATTTTCATCTAAGACCAAACATCCTCCTCTATCAGTTACACAATAGCTATTGCATATTGGTTATATTATATGAAACATAATAGTCCAAAGTTCCTTGCAGGAGTGAGATGGTAAGAGTGAATAATGAGATCTTGGATCATTTCAGTGATTATTATATCCTTACATGCAACAAACTTTTGCACATTACATCCCAAATCCCAGATGACAGTTTTCCAAACATAACTCATATAAACAGGTCCAGCCTCACAGCCAAATGACTCTAGACACCTTGATCCAATGTGTACCTCTACTCGAAATTTTCTTAAAGGAAGCTATGTAGAAGTGTCCCACAATGTTTCACAAATAAAACATCCTAAAAATACTGATTAGACATCATTCCCTCTTCCTAAATTGAAGTTGCTAAGACAAACACCTCTTACGTTTGTATCTGCTCTTCAACACTCTCTACTGAATTTGTTAACCATCAGACTGACTTTTATTTCTTCCTTCATTATCCATTGTCTTACAGAAGCATATCTAGAATTTCTATCTCCTTCTACCAGCCACGTAATATCATGTTGGAATGAACATTTGCAGAAGAAAGGAAGGGGAGGCCTCTACTTTCACTTTAACAATTTCTCTTAATATTCATGGAACAGCTGGTGAACAGAATTCTTCACTTTGTCATACCAGTTAGAGACAAAGATTTTTGTTAAGTGACCTTTCTCGAGTTTCTCAAATTACATCATATATATAACATTCTTCATTCATTCATAATATATTTACAGAGCTTCTGTAACATACATACCTCCACATTAGGCACTAGAGAAGATGGATATGAAAAAGAGAAAGATGTCATGTGTGGCCTTCATCCCTCAGAAACATATTGCTGAACTGAAGAAGCAATGACAACAGTCTTGGGTAAGAGTAATTGAGACTGGCAGTTCAGAGTATGAACATGACATAAAATCTAGAAATTACCTGCTACTATAGTTTACACTTAGAAAGTTTTCTCCTTGGCTAGCACCATAATGCCCTAAACTGTGTAATTTATTATTATGCATTGAATTGCATCTCTAAATGTAGAATGAAGAACAGTCTACTATGCATGGCAAGTAATACAAGGTCATGCTTTTGCTACCTTAGGAAAGATCGGGGAGCGAGGGCGGGTGCGAGTGTGGGAGGGGGCGGGTGGGTAAGGATCACTGGGGCGTGCCCTCCCTGCCCTGGCCCCCAGCGTCCACCCGGTTGGCCCGGCCCAGCCAAGATCAAGGCCATCCTTACCTTCAACAACCACGAGAAGCCACGACTTTCTGAAGTTCTACCAGCCCCACAGTGAAGATACACAACAGCAAGTCATCAGGGAGACTTTCCATTTGGTATCTAAGAGAGACGAAAATGTTTGTAATTTCCTAGAAGGAGGATTATTAATTGGAGGATCTGACAGCAAACTGATTTATAGACATTATGCAAAGTTATATTTTGTCTTCTGTGTGGATTCCTCAGAAAGTGAACTTGGCATTTTACATCTAATTCAAGTATTCGTAGAAACATTAGACAAAAGTTTTGAAAATGTCCGTGAACTGGATTTGGTTTTCCACATAGACAAGGTTCACAATATTCTTGCAGAAATGGTGATGGGAGGAATGGTATCGGAGACCAACATAAATGAGATTGTTAGGCAAATCGAGGCGCAAAATAAACTGGAGAAATCTGAGGCTGGCTTAGCTCCAGCCTGTGCTGTATCAGCTGTAAAGAATATGAATCTTCCTGAGATCCCAAGAAATATTAACATTGGTGACATCAGTATAAAAGTGTCAAACCTGCTCTCTTTTAAAAAAAAAAATTAAAAAGGCCACTCCCAGGTAAAATGCAGGAGGAAAAGTCATCTAAGTTTACCATGCAGTTCTTTAACAAAAATAGAGGAGGAGAGTCTTAACTTTTGCTCTTGGATTTAAGTCAAGGTATTGTATAGAAATTGTGTAAAATCAGTATGGAAGTTCAGTGTTGCTTTTCTTGCTCAGTGATTTTAAAGAAATTGAGTAGTTCCTGTGCGATTTTTTTTCTTTTCTAAACTGCATTACTATGGCCACCTAAGGCTTGCCTCTATGTATTGGCTACTACAGTTTTTAAAAAAGTGTTTGAGGCATTTCTTTACATACAACCCAAAATGCTGGTGTTTTTATGGATCACAATTCCTTAATTCATTCTGCTATATGTTACATAATTGTTATTTAAAAAACCAAGTATGTATTGCGTGGAAACATGACCTTTTTCTCTTAGTTTAAAGAATCTCCAAGGTAACTGGACTTTTAAAGCACCTTTCTGTTTGCCAGATATCTACTTTAGCAATAATTTTTTTACAACCCTCTGATTCAACAAAGTAAATAAAAGTATATTTTATCAATGTTAAAAAAAAAGAAAGAAAGATCAGGCCCCAAAACCCAGTATCTTCATAATTGATGTTATTAGAGAGTGTGAAAAGCTGAGGGTAGAAAACCATTGTTGTCTGTATATGAATGCAAAGAGCAGTCATGTTGCTTGAATCTCTTGTGGAAAGGTTCAGTAAAAGTGTACTGCTGCTGTCAAATATGAGATATTACAGAGAATCATAAAACATCACTGTGCAGTTATTAAAAATTATTTTAACCAATTAATGAAAAATTGGGAAAGATCATTTTTCTACAGCCTTGTGAAAAGATATGAATGCCAACAAAATAGCTGCTTAGTTGTTTTAAGTGTTATTGTATTTAAAAAAGGCTCAAGGTAAATCTGTCAATATGGCAATGAGCATAACAAATAAATTGGAAATAGTCAGAATGCCTTTAAATTCCTGTAGCTTTCAAAGCTATCTAACCCTCTAAGCCCCCAGCAGATAACAACATACATTTTATATTCAGTTGAAACAAAATAAAAATGTGTACCTAGGCTATCAGTGTTGATTGATATATCATTGAAATAGTTCTGTTCCAGCACACTGTACTTCAGAAATATGCTTTACATACGTTGTAGGTCTGTGATGTCCGTACTTGTTTTATGATTTCTACTTCTAGCTCTATGAAAACTTCTTGGCCAAATCTCCACTAAAGGACATACGACTGTAGTCCCTTTGCTTGAATTAAAGTCTCCAAATGTATTTTCTGTGATTTTATATCATTTTGAACTTTATAATGCAGGCTATGAATAATTCACTTTGGTTGAATAAGAGGCATCTAAAGGTGAATAAGTGAGTAACTATAATGATGCGTTTTAAATATGATCCCTGGGTACTTTAAACTCCTAAGCTGTTTTGTAAACAAAAAATAAAGTATAAAAAGGGTACATTAAGGTTTGAAAGGTTGTCATCCAGGATCTCAAAAATAAGTACAGAAGCTAAAAGCAAAACAGTTAAACAGCAAACAATCAGCCCAATAGAAAATGTACAAATAATAAATGCACTCTAGCCAGGGCAACAGAGCGAGACTCTTTCTCAAAAAAAAAAAAAAAAAGAAAATGTACAAATAATAAATGGAAGGTAATAAAAATGTTAAAATACACTGATGATAACATAAAAAATTAAAACAAACAGACTGCATTTCCCTTAAAAAAAGGTAAGGCGGATGCTGTCCTGGAAACTACACAGTCCCAAATATAAAAAAAACAAAAATTTATTAGAGGGCATGTAAGAGCCTCTGTCACTTATAATTCTATCATAAAAAATACTTTATAAAATTTAATTATGTGTTCAAAAATGTAGTTGTTTAAATATTTTTGAGTTTCATCAAATGAAATTTTGTGTTGTCTTTTATTTTGATAGACAATTTTGAATTTATTGAGAGAAAAGCATTTTTAAATCATAAGAAAATAATTTTAATTTTAATTTTTACATTTCCCAGTATTCATGTTTTTAGTGAAAATATGTCAAATTATTATTGAATGCAATTACATTTTTTAATCCTTTAGGTCATTTAATATAACAAATTATGTGAAAATTCAGTTATAACAACACAACTAGTAATTTTGCTGATATTAAAGGAAGAATATGTATTTTATACAATAGATATACAATTATATAAATTATGTCTTTATTTCATTACTCATCAAATCATTGCTAAACTATCCACATATGATAATTAAATTTTGATTAACTTCACTATTAATATTTTGTGACTTTTAGTCATATGAAACCCAGAGTGTAACATAAATTTTTCTGCTTTGAATACTTTTGAAGTTAAGAAAATAGTACATTTTCTTTTTTGTTACATTTTTTTTAATTTTTTAAATTTATTTTTTAATTTCAGAATATCATGGGGGTACGAACACTTTGGTTACATATATATAGTACATTTTCAACAGTATTTTCAGCCTGAATTTTAACTTTAAAATATTAGGACTTACGGAATACAGCTTTCTATTTTTACCTTTGCCCAGGGTCTTACAAATGTTGGAAGTGGGCCTACAAAATGACACCATGTCTGTTTTTAGAAAATGGTAAAATTATGGCACATTTTAGAAAGAAATCAATAGTATCTTCTTGTCTGGCAATATACAATTTGTATTTAAATAAAAGTAATCCAGGCGGGGCACGGTGGCTTACACCTGTATTCCCAACACTTTGGGAGGCCAAGTTGGGAGGATTGCTTGAGGCCAGGAGTTTGAGACCAGCCTGGGCAAGAGTGAGACCCTATCTCTACAAAAAAATTTTTTTAAAAAATTAGCCAGGTGTGGTGGCACACTCCTGTAGTCCCAGCAATGTGGGAGGCTGAGGCGGGAGGATTGCTTGAGTCCAGAATTTTGAGGTTACAGTGAGCTATGATCAAGCCACTGCACCTGGGCAATAAAGCGAGACCTTGACTCCAAAAAAAACAAAAGTAATCCAAAGGAAAGTTTTCAAAACAGTGAAGAAACTGGAAGGGCATATGACAAAATATTAACAATTATACTGTCTGTCAATTTTTATTTGTGAAATTACTGCTATCCTTCATCTTCAGTATATTCCTTTATTATTTTTTGTATTTTCTAGATAGTCTACAGTAATCGTACAGGATTTTATTAATATGAGATTCTAATTTAAATATGCCCTCTATTTTATTACCAAGATTCACATAACTTTAAGCATTTCTATTTCCATGACCCAGCGGTCTTTAATTCAGTTATTTGAATAATGCATTTCCTTAAACAAGATCATTAAAACAAAACCAATACTTTAAAAAGTAGTGATACAAAATGTCATATTCTCCTTCTATTTATATTAACTGATCATAAAGAGTATTTGAACAAAATGAGTGGAGAAACTTCCTTAATTTTATTTTTGTCTTTTTTTGTCCTCTCTCCTCACCTCCTCTCCTTGTCTCTCTCTTTCTTCAACTTATACTAGGATGTCTTCAACAAATTGATCACAATCCCTTTCTTGATATTCTTAGGACAAGAAAAAAAATTCTGTCTTGCCTTGGTGACAATAAGGGTCTGGTAAAATAAAGGTACATAGACAATAGACAAATAAAATGATGAATTTTGAATTTATATATTTCTGTGGGATTTAGAATCATATTACATATTGCAAATATATTTTCAAAGCTGTTTCTCTAATTTTACGATCAGAAAATTTAAAGTATAAGTTTCTCAGAAGCTTTCATTCTTAACCAAAGAGCTTTCAACAGTGCTAAAAAACAAAAGTTCAACATTATGTCGAGTGAAATAAGTCGGGAACAGAAAGATAAATCCTGCATGTCCTCACTCATATGTGGGAGCTAAAAAAGTTGATCTTATAGAAGTAGAAAGTAAAATAGTGGTTACCAAAGGCTGGGAAGGATAAGGTGGAAGAGGATAGGGAAAGTTTGGCTAATGGATACAAAATTACAGCTAAATAGGCAGAATAAGTTCTAATGTTCTATAGCACTATAAGGCGACTATAGTTAATAATTTGTTACTAATATATATTTTCAAATGGCTAGAAGAGAGGATTTTGAAAGTTCCCAACAGAAAGAAATGATAAATGTTTTAGATAATGATATGATACTTGCCCTGATTTGATTACTATGTACCCCATAAATATGTACAATTATTATGTGTCAATTAAAAAATAAAAAACATATTTTTAAAAAGTTCAACATATATCACCAACAATGCAGAATTTAATTAAAAATTTGTCATGCTTATGTAACCACAGTACTTTTATAATCAAAAGTTTTGGTATTTTTGTCCATGCCCTTCTTGGGCTATTTCTGCACAAAATTTAAAAATAAATATTTAAAAGTAAGAAATAATAAAACTGGTTATCTAACAACGATGGCAATGATGATGCTTATAATGACAATTAGCCTGGTAGCAAGGAGGAGAGAATTGAAGGTGGTAGTGGTAATAGCAGTATATGCATTTGGATAGATGTTTGACCATTAGTAACCAGAAGCCCAACTGAGGCAGATCAGCACAGAATATATGGACAACGAATTAGTGTTTAGTTGGCATAGCCTCATGGACTGTTAGAACTGCAAAGAAATGTAAAAATTACTCATCCTATTTCATTTTATTTACAATGTTTTGTTTTTTAATATAACTAAAAAGGAATATATGTGATTATAGAAAATATGGAAAATGTTGGTAAAATAAAGAAGAAAGGAAAAATTACATATAATTCTATTATTTAAAATTATGATTAATATTCCAATCCAGATTTTTTTCTCTCTACATGTATGAATGTTTTAAAAATAAGGGCTATGATAAATGTATGCATTTTCATCTACATATCAATCTATATGTACATCATTGTGGATATATTATTTTGAAACCTGATCTTTAATTAAATTTTAATTAAATTCTTTTTAAGTTTTTATTGTGGTAAGAACACTTAACATGAGATCTACCCTCTTAGCAAAATTTTTTTGCTAAGTGAGACTCTGTCTCACTCTCTTGCCCGGGCTAGAGTGCCATGGCATCAGCCTAGCTCACAGCAACCTCAAACTCCTGGGCTCAAGCGATCCTCCTGCCTCAGCCTCCCAAGTAGCTGGGACTACAGGCATGCGCCACCATGCCCGGCTAATTTTTTATATATATTTTTAGTTGTCCGGCTAGTAACTTTTTATTTTTAGTAGAGATGGGGTCTCGCTCTTGCTCAGGCTGGTCTCGAACTCCTGACCTTGAGTGATCCTCCTGCCTTGGCCTCCCAGAGTGCTAGGATTACAGGCGTGAGCCACCGCACCCAGCCCTCTTAGCAAAATTTTAAGTACACAGTACAGTATTATTCACTGTAGATACAATGTCGTACACAGCAGTTATGCACCTATTCTTATAACGGACATTTTTGCTATTCAGTATTTCAGTCATAAAGGTGAACTTGCCCTCCTATAAATGTTTGCAGCCAATGATGATGATTACTCAATAAAGAGGTCTACACAATGTACATTGTGAAATTAATAGAACCTTGATACTTGAACCAGAAAAGAACAAAATAAACAACAAAAAATTATTGGTAAAAATCTCTTATAACATATAACATGTATACACATAAAAATCAGTAAATACAGTTTGATACTATAAAAATCATGACCTAATAAGGTTTATGTCAGAAAGGCAAAAGAAAGTTCAATATTTAAAAACCTATCATTGTGATTCACTATATTAACACATGAAGCAGAAAAGTCAAATATTCTTTTAGTAGAAGAAAAAGAAATTTTGATAACATTACCACATATGTTAATGCACTTAGTGAGCTAGAAAAATGGAAACTTCCTTAGACTGACACCATAAGGCATTTCAAAGGTCAGACAGATTCTCACTGAACACCAGGATAAGTTCAACATTGATTCCATTACTGCTACAATCAATCATTGTTCTGGATGTCTTATGCTAGATAATAAAAGATCAAACTTAAATAAAAATCTGTGTCTTTATGTGGCATATATTTGCATATAAAATTAAAGAAAATCAATGAAAAATTATTACAATGAATCAATTGGCTATATTCAAGATCAACTTAAAAATCAATACCATTACTTTATATCAATAATAACCAACTAGCATTTGTGATAGGAAAACAAAACACTTTACAATGCCAATTTAATTTTTAAAATCCCCAGGAATAATGTTAACCAAAAGTCTGTAACAATTTAATAGAGAAACTTACATAGCATATTTGAAGCACATAAAAGAAAGCCTAATAAATGAGAAAATATACAGTTTTCCTGGATAAAAATGCATATTGTTCTAAAAATGTCAATTATCTCTTAATTTCTTCAAATTCTATGTATATCCAATGATAATATCAACATGCCCTTTGCCCAGATATCCATAGGACTCATTTTCCCTCATCCCTTTCAGATATTTGACTTTCTGACATTTGTCTTTCCTAACGAGTCTATTTAAAATCCCTCCAATTCTCCCTATCACTTGCTATATTATCTCTACAGTAGTAATCATAATCTGCATTTCATATATTTTATTTATTACCTCATTTTCTCTATCCAAACCTCCCCCAGCCCACCACTGGAGTATAAACTCCATGAGAGCAGGTGTTTTATCTGTTTTTTATTTTCATGTCTCCAGCACCAAGAATAGATCCTGGCTGTGCCTCAACACATATTTTGAATGAATGAATGAACAGGTACCACCAGGGATATCTGGAGAGGAATAGGAAGGACATAATTGAATGCAACATTTTTTATAAATTGGTTGTCTTATTACATTCCAAAATATGCAATGTGTATGAGAAGTTGTACATAGTGATTAATTTTGTGTGGTAAAAATATGAGCTTTTTGTATTTTGCTATACTTTTAAAATTTATCAGAATTAAAATATGAAAAATGACTCTCAAAAAATGAGATAAAATCATTACCAATATGAAAGATATGTACACATTGAGATTCTCAATTAATATCACCAGATTTTCAAAAATAGAAATAAACTAGTACTCAATAATAAGTTAACACTTTAAAAATAGTACAATAAATCTCTGATGAAATTTTCTACAGCTATTAAAAGGCATATGCTTCCATTCAGAATATCTAATGACATGATAAAATGTTCCAGATAAAATCTGAAGTGAAGAAAGCAGGTCATGAAATGGTGTACAAAGCAAGACCTTAAATTTGCTATATATGGGTTTGTGTACATATGTACTTATGTATAACACATAAACAGCAAAGAAATTGAACATTTTAACGTGATTTCTCTCTAAAAAGTGAAATTTTTAGAGATATCTTTTATGTTTTTAATACTTCCTGAATTCTTATTGAAAATTTTATAATTAGGAAAAAAAGATAACATTTCTTATAAATCAAATTCACGCTGCTGTATTTGATTTTTGTACTTAAGATTATCTGATATTCAAAAATGTTTATATTTTTGTTCCAGTGGTTAGCATTATAATATATTTATATAATTACCTTTAGTCCTTTATTTCTTTCTAAAAGTGTAATATTTCCTATTAAGACAAAGATATTATCCTCTGGTGTCTTTTCCCTTCATCTCCTCCCTATTCTCTGATACACTATCCAAGTTATTTAAAAGTATTATCTTTGTTGCTTTTTACCTTTGTCCTGTAGTATTTTTTCCCTCATCTATTATGAAAACTAACTCATTGAATGCTATAATTTTCTGAGCATCAAAATATAGATGGGATGGTCATTGTGTACTCAGGAACTATAGTGGTTGTCAGGCTTCACACCAGTGCTTCCAGGGCCTGTGGTGCATAAACATCTCATGCTTCTCATGTTTGTGACTGAGAGTCAAGCCCCTAGAATTCCAGACAACCCTTTTTTTGTTGCTGTTGTTGTTGTTACTGTTATTGTTAAAGCACTTTCAATGCTTCATATTACAAAATAATTTATTGATCATAATGCTTAAAGCTTTTCAGATTTTTGTATCAGAAAAAGTCTTAGAAGAAACAGTATCTACCTCATGTGGTTCCAATGAAGAGACATTAAATAAAAGTCTCCTTACGGTGGTGTGAATAGATTTAAGGGATAGGGACAGCACCCATAGACTAGCAACAGAGGAAAGCCTTTATCACACCAAAGTCTGAAGAGGAAAGAGATGGAAACAGTGTTACTGAATCTCAGAGAGATATAGCGCGAAAGAGGAGAAACCACTCTGTGGGAACTAAGGTTGTGAAGGAACAGACAAGATGTATAACACCAAAGTCAGTATCGAATAGGGAAGAAAGGTCCTACATCTGTCTAGTCACACTCTATGATCGCTCATTGAGATGATGCCTCTCGCTCACTGAACCCAGTGACTATCCAGGTGAGAAGGAAGCCTTCAAGATTCAGTCAACAGACAGGGCTTAGCCTCCCAGGCTACTAATCAGGGAAGAGAAGGGCGGAAAAGTATCCGTATGTGTTTGAAACTGGCAATGGAGACTCACACAGGTTACCACTTTTGCCACTCAGCAAATGCAACAACCATCACTTCTGTCTGATGCCAGCATTTCTTGCAGACTCCTTTTTAAACAAGACTTATTTTTATGGCAGTACACTACTGTTTTGATTATTGTAGCTTTGTAATATAATTTGAAATCAGGAAGTGTGATGCCTCCAACTTTGTTTTTCTTTTTCAAGACTGCTTTGTCTATTGGGAGTTTTTCACAGTTCTATACAAATTTCTTTCTATTTTTGTGAAAAATGTCATTGGAATTTTTATAGGGATTATGTTGAATCTGTAGATCACTTTCGATAGTAAGGATATTTTAAGAGTATTAATTTTTCCAGTATGTGAATACAGGATATCTTTCCATTTATTTGTTTACTCTTCAATTTCTTTTTTCAATGTTTTATAGCTTTCAGGGCACAGATATTTCACCTCCTTGGTTGAATCTATCCCTAAGTATTTTATTCTTTTATGATACTATTGTAAATAGGATTGCTTTCTTGATGTCTTTTTCAGATAAATTGTTACCAGTGTAAAGAAATGCATGTGATTTTTGTGTGTTGATTTTATATCCTGCAACTTTACCAAGTTTATTTATTATTTCTAATGGTTTCTTTGTGAAGTCTTTAGGGTTTTCTATTAATATGTATAGGAACACGTCATCTGAAAAAAAGGGATAATTTTACTTCTTCCTTTCTGATTTGGGTGCCTTTTACTTCTTTCTCTTGTCTCATTTCTCTTGTTAGTACTTCTAGTACTATGTTGAATAGAAGTGATTAGAGTGGGCATTCTTGCCTTGTATGAGATTTTAGAGAAAAAGCTTTCAGTTTTTCCCCATTGATTAAGATGTTAGCTGTAGGCTTTTCATAAACCTCCTTTATTATGTTAAGCACATTTCTTTCTATACCTATTTTTTGTTTTGAGACAGTCTTGCTGTTGCCCCAGTTAGAGTGCAGTGGCGTCATCATAGCTCGTCATCATAGCTCCGTGCAACCTTAAACTCCTGGGCTCAAGCAATCCTCCTGCCTCAGCCTTCCAAGTGGCTGGGACTATAGGCATAAGCCACCATGCCTAGCTAATTTTTCTATTTTTTGTAGAGGTGAGCGGGGGTCTTGCTCTAGCTCAGACTGGTCTCGAACTCTTGACCTCAAGCAATCCTCCTGCCTCAGCTTCCCAGAGTGCTAGGATTACAGGGATGAGCCACCACGCCAGTCCTCCTTCTATACCTATTTGCTGAGAGTTTTTCTCCTAAAAGGATGCAGACACATAGACAAATAGAACAGAACAGAGAACCCAGAAATAAATCCAAGCATGTATAGTCAACTAATTTTCAGCAAGGGCACCAAACACAATGGGTAAAGGATCGCCTCTTCCAATGTGTTGGGGAAACTGCACATCTATATGCAAAAAAAATGAAACTGGACCCTTATGTTACACCGCACACAAAAATCAATTCAAAATGAGTTAAAGATCAAAACAGAAGAATTGAAACCATAAAACTCCTAGAAGAAAAAACGTGGGAGAAAATGTCCTTGACATTGGCCTTGGCAATGGTTTTTTGAATACCGCACCAAAAGTTCAGGCAACAAAAGCAAATATAAACAAATGGGACTACATCGAACTAAAAAGTTTTTGCACAGCAAAGGAAATAATCAACAAAATAAAACGGCAGCCTGTGAATTGGGAGAAATTATTTGCGAATCATGTTTCTGATAAGGGGTTAATATCCAAAATATGTAAGGAATTCACACAACTCAGCAAAAAAAAATGGCATAATTAAAAAATTGGGAAAGGACATGAATAGACATTTTTCCAAAGAAGACATACAAATGGTGAACAGGTGTATAGAAAGGTGCTCAGCTTCACCAATCATCAGGGAAATACAAATCAAGACCACAAAGACCACAATAAGATATCCCCTCACATCTGTCAGGATGGTTATTAGCAAAAAGACAAGGGATAACAAGTGTTGGCGAGGATGTGGAGAAAAGGGAACACTTGTACACTGTGGTTGGAAATGCAAATTGGTACAGCCATTATGGAAAACATTATGAAGGTTTCTCAAAAAAATAAAAATCAAATTACCATATGATCCAGGAATCCCACTACTGGGTATATACACAAAAGAAACGCAATCAGTGTCTCGAAGAGATATCTACACTTTCATGTTCATTGCAGCATTATTCACAATAGCCAAGATACAGAATCAACCTAAGTGTTATCAACAGAAGAATGGACAAAGAAAACATAATATATAAATATATACACACTGAAATATTATTCATCCTTTTAAAAGAAAGAAATTCTGTCATTTGTTACAACAAGGATGAACCTGAAGGACATTATGCTAAGTAAAATAAGCCAGGCACAGAAAGACAAATACCACATGATCTCACTTATGCATGGAATCTAAAAAAAAATTGAATACATTGAAACAGAGAATAGAATGGTAGTTACCATGGCATGGAGGGGGGAAAAGGGGAGAAAGGCACAAACTTGGAGTTATGAGTTGAATAAGTCTACAGATCTGTAGTACAGCATGAGGACTATAGTTAATAATATTGTATTGTATAGCATACTGAAAATTTGTTGAGAGTGAATTTTATGTGCTCTTATTACCAAAAAAGACAAGAAAAGAAAAGAAAAGAAAAGAAAAGGTAACTATGTGAGGTGATGGCTATGTTAATTTGCTTGATTGTAGTAGCCATTTCACTAAGTATATGTATATCAAAGCATCATGTTGTACACCTTAAATATATATACTAATTTAAACAAAGAAGCCAGACCTACATATTTTTCCTGTTCTGTTATCTGGTCATTAAGGAATTCTCCACAAAACCGTAAGTATTATTTGAAAGTGAGGTAGCAAAGTGGCTGGAATGAACAGTAGAAAAAACAAATCTCTTTCCTCCCACCTGCAATTTCTTTCCAGTGCCTTCCATTAGTTAAGCCCCACCAGAATGCAGAAGGCTAGGTAGCCCAGGAGATGAAGATTGCAGACATCATCTTGAAAGAGAAAGATGGAGATTTGTTGCAAAGGTGAGGCTATGAGAGCGAATAACCATCACATATTGAATCTGTAAAACTGTGTCTTATAATGACTCAACTCTTAAAACTGTATCAATACAAAATTAGAGAGGACATAATTTAAATGGGTTATATTTTAATAATGTCATTACTAGAAATGTGGTTCCCATAATTCCCTTTATTCAAAGATAACTGGCATGTATGAGTGAGGATGTGAATTCGAGAGTAAACGGGATGGAGAAAGAAAGGTTACTTCACTGTGTTTAATCAATTTTTGCCAAAGATACTTGGAAAAAAATAAATAAGTATGATGTTAAAGTTTCCAGAACACTCTGACCTGGGATGACTGCCTCATTAGGTTTCCCAAAGAGCAATGGACTTTCCATGGTTGCTGTTCTCCCAGGAGATGACATACTCCTTCATCATTTAGTTAACCATCTGGTCAATATAATCAGAGCTTTGAATTTCCGTACACTCTAAAGTAATTTTTAGAGTACCACAGCTTTCACTAATGACAAATTACTTCCTGCAATTTTCACAAAGCTAAATAAACTTGTTAATTTTTCTGCAGGATAGTCTGAACAAATAAAACTCTGTGCTCTTTCTTTTTGTGAACATTCGTTTTGCTTTATACTTTCTAGACAGTTTCTTTATGTCATGAACTCTTCCTTTTGAAGACAGTATTTTGAGAACATGCTCCAGAGATGCTTTAAATCTGCTTTAAATGTCTTGATCTGATATCTACAATATGACATTTTGTTTCATGCAAATTAAATAAATCATGCTATAGTTTATAAAATATTGAGATGGTCATATTTATATTATAAATTTTGAAACATATTTCTTTTGGTCACTATACCCTGTACATATGAGTAAAAGTCAGTTTCTAAAAATAAGGAAGTATAAATTATTTTATCTAATATTGTACATTGGAAAAATAAATAACATTTTTATCCAGCACATTCTTCAGCCTTCACACAGTGTCTTCCTATCCATCTATTTTATTTTACTGTATTTAACCTTTTTATTCTGATACACACACACACACAATGATGTACAAATCAATAATTCATCATAAAGTCAACAATCTGTAACCAATGACCTAGATCAAAAATATAACACTGCAGCACCATAGAAGTCTCTCTTGTGCCATCCTGGTCACAACCATCCTCTCCTCACAGAAATAAGCACTCTTCATGTCACTTATATTAATCATCCTATCACTTTCCTGCATAGTTTTACTAAATAAGCAACTATTTTTAAATATTTAGATTTAATTTTGTTTTCTTTTTGTAAAGATGTTATCATAAGAGATGTTTAGTTTAACATTATATTTTTGAGAAGTATCTATGTTATTGCATACAGCTTGTTTTATCCATTTACATTGTTTACAGTTTTATTTGTAACACTATACAATAATTTTTTTCATATGACTTGATTTTAAATTCGGGTTAACTATAATTTGGGTTTTATACATAATGTTGTTGAGATCATTCTTTTACATGTCTCAGTGCACGGGAGGAGCAAATTTAAGTACCCAGCAGTCCAGTTTTTTTTTTATGTACTCTACTGTGAAATCTAAGACATGCTTATCATGTAACCACTACCAGCATCCAGATATAGAGCAGCTCTATCACCCCAACAACCTCTCTCATGCTATCACTTTATAGTTACACTATTAATCCAATTTTTTATGTGGTGAGAACACTTAACATGAGATTTACCTCTTACATTTTTAAGTGCACAATACAGTATTGTTAACTATAAGCACTTGGTTGTACAGCAGGCCTCTAGAATTTATTCATCTTGTGTAACTTAAACTTTATACCTGTTTAACAGCTCCTCATTTCTCCCTTCCCCCAGGCTCTGGCAACCACTATTCTACTCTCTGTTTCTATGAGTTTGACTATTTTATATACCTCATATAAGTGAAATCACCTAGTATCTGTCTTTCTGTGTCTGGCTTATTTCACTTAACATAATGGCCTCCGGGTTCATCAATGCTGTCACAAATGACAAAATTTCCTTCTTTTTTAAGAATGAATAATATTCCATTGTGTATATATACCACATTTTCTTTATTCATTCATCCACTGATGGACATTTAGGTTGTTTTCACATTTTGGCTATTGTGAATAATGCTATAATGAACATGGGAGTACAAATATCTCTTCGAGATCCTGATTTTAATTGTTTTGGCTATATACCCAGAAGTGGGATTGCTGAATCATACAGTAGTTCTATTTTTAATTTTCCTTTCATCTTTTTGGTTTATTTTTAATAGCCAGAATATGAACATAAATTCATCTTTTTAGAGCTGTTAGTCTGCCAGCCAGGTAGTTTAGTTTCCATGAGAAAGTTCATAGAGATACCTATTTTTAATTTTTTGAGGAACCTCCATACTGTTTTCCACAGTAGCTACATCATTTTACATTCTCCCCAGCAGTGCACAAGGGTTCCCTTTCTCCACAACACTTGTTTTTCGTTTTTCTGATAATAATCAATAGAACAGGAACTAATTACCTATGTAGTTATGTAACATAGTAAAGGTTACTTTTTTATAATTGAACTTTGCTATGTTTTAGAAGGAAATATTTTTTCAGTCAAAGTATACTGGTGTTTTTTCAGCCATTTCCACCTTCTCTAATTCTCACACTCTTCAAATTTTCCCACTCCTTTACTCCTCTGTAGGGAGAATATTTTATTTTTTTATTATGTCTTGTAGAATTATTGCAATCGTTGATATAAATATCAAATAGTAATATTCATATTTTACAAACAATAATGTAGTTTATTTTTTTAGAATCCAGTAGATCCCCTTAAATCCCAGCTTTGAGAAATAGCCATATAAACATGCCATAATGCATGAGTGTTATACAATAATGTCAGAGGAGAGAATACTACATTCTGACCTTCACACAAATTCTCCTTATGTCCCATTGCTAGAGGACTGAGAGCCCTTTAAACTTTGCAACCTACTTAGCATGGCTGTAAATGTCATTCTTATTCATAGCAACATTTAATGTTTTCCTGGATTTTGCTGAACTATTTACCACAAAGATATATTGCAGAAGTGAATTCCACAGCTTGATTGTGTACTGCATAAAGAATTGTATTGTTCATCAGTCTAAAATGGAATGCGATTCATTCTCATTGAGAGTCAGCTTGTTTCCATGGTATGAGAATGGGAGGAGAAAACACCTTATGTTTTCAGTAAAACATTCATTACTTTTATAGCTGTTTTCCTTTTCATAGTTTACTTCTCTCCATTACTAAGTAAATCACACTATAATGCCTTCCAGACATAATTTTTATATTTATTTTGGCCTTTTTACCCAGCTTTAACATTTGGCCTGATTTTAATCTGACACATTTTACATAATCTTCCTTATAAATTGACTATAGAGTGAAACTGAGTGAAACCGATGCTCAAAAGAAATCTACAAGCACTGCAAGGAAAAGCCATCAGCATTACACAGTTAGGAATAAATCAGAACTAAAAATTCAGAATTTTTAAGTTCTGTCAATATGAATGCTCCATATTGCTTTTCCCCTTTCTATATCCCTTAGAAAATTAGAAAAGAATTTCTTCTACTGGTTTAAATACATTCAAAAAAATTATATGATTTAAAACAAATATTTATATGCAATCCACATTGAAATAAGTTATTAAATAATATTTTCCTTTTACATACGTGAAAGTCAATGCAAATATGTTCATGTTAACTCAAAATCCAAATGGCCTGGAGTGAGTGTTCTTTGCAAAGATATTTAGAGTTAGCACTTCTGCCTATAAAATTGTTTCAAGAGCATTTTTCTAATACAAACAGGAAAGGAATACAATTATTTTAGCTATCCAGAAAAATTATCGATAACATTCTCCTTTGAGTATTGATTGTGGAACCAATGGTATATGCATATCCTAAAATATTTCTTGCATATAATGCTAACTGAAAACAATTTTTAAAGGATTGAAAATAAGAGACATATTACAATTGATAAATAATGTCCATAATCATATTGATACTCAAAAGAACAAGAGGGCCGTAAGCATGTTATGAAAATTAACTTAAGTAATCAATTTTTGTACATAAATGGAGATGAAATTGAGAGTTCATTACTATGAACTTAATTGCTTTTTGTGAGATTATTTTCATATATTAGTTCAGACATTCTTGCCTTAATCTCTCTTATCATAGACTATTCTATGACCACTAAATCTAGAAGCCTGCTAGGTGAACTTTTCACGGCAAATGTATTGCTTTTCACCCATTAAACAACTTAATTGCTTAAACAAATCAAACTTGTATAAATTAATAATCATATCAAGATCTCTAACCACTCCAGACTACAATGATATAGTAATTTAACAAGAATTGCTTTGTTCTTTTACGAGCCTGTCAGATCTAGGTTTTAATTATCTTCTTACCACCTCTAGGCTTTTTCATATTCAGACGGTATGTAAATTAATGTAGTCTTTCATTTTGAAAGAGTTAAGGGATAAGAAATTCTCTAGAATATTTCTCTCACACCTGTATTAACCCCACATCTGCCTTCCTATAGAATATAATTCATAAAGAAAAAACAGAAATTTTTCTGTTTTTCTTATCTGGAGGGTAAGATGAGTAGGAAAAACATCTTGCTCTCAACAAAATAAACACTAATTAAATTAAACCTTAGGATCTTCAAAGTATAATTGAGGGAAAATTAGTTTACAAATTAATTTTTTTACAAATTTCAAAAAAAATTATATCTTCATTCAAATAGAGTTATTTGATCAACGAATACTTTTTAAGCACCTACATTTGTGAAACACTATTCTAAACTTGGGGCTATAACTGTGAACTAAAAAACAAAGCCCCTGTATTTGTCTGCTTACATCTTACATGCCAGGGGAAGGAGACAAAAGATAAATTATGAAACACACACACACACACACACACACACGCACACATAAAGGAAATGGGATAATGACAGGGAGTAAATGAGAAGAAAATCTGAGGAAATCAGAAAAGGCTTCCTTCCATGAAAGTTGAACAGAGATATGTAGTAATGGAGTGAGACTGGATGTCTGTGGGGAGAACAGTAGAGATGATCAAGGCTGATTCCAAAATTTAGAGTCTAATTAACTAAAATGATGAATTAACATTAACTGAGATGAGAACAAGTGGAGAAGAGGATTGGACAAAATTTGGAGTTTGGACTTGGGCATGCTAGTTTTGAAGTGCCTATTAGACTTCCAAAGGGAAATATCAAGTAGACAGTTTGATATGAGTCCAGAGTTCTAGTAAGAGATCTATACTGGATTATAAACTTGGTAGCCATCAACATATAGGTATTTAAAGCCATGAAGCTTGATGTGATCAGTAAGGAAATGAGTAAAGATGAAGAGAGGAGGCCTGAAGACTGAGTCCTGGAGCTTTCAGGTTGTTGGAAAAGAAAAGAAGGAGAATATAGCAATAGAGACTGAGAAAGAGCACTCAGGTAATCAGAGGAAAACCAAGAGAGAGCATTGTCCTGGCAGCAAAGGAAAAAAATTTTTGAACTAAGAGAGAGTAAACAACTGTATCAAATGCTGTTAACTGTCAAGTGCAATAAATATTGTGAACTGACCGGTGGAACTTGCAAAGTGGAGACCATGAGAAAATGTCACTAAATCTGTTTTGATGGAGCTGTTTGGATACAAGCTTGATTGCACTGGGTTTAGGAGAGAACAAGAGGAAATAATTAGAGACAGTATAAAAATAGCTTTCTTGAAGGTTTTAATATAAAGATGAGCAAAGAAATGGAGAGGTAGCTATAGAAGGATGTTTAGTGGGAAGATTTATTTAGTGAAAGAGATAGTACAACCTATTCATGTGCTGGTAAGAAATATCCAGGAGAGAGGAAAACTCAAGAAACCGGACAGGAAGAGAGTCATGTCTTTGACTAGGCAAGAGAAAGTGTGATACAGTTCACAAGTATAAGGCTTAGGCTTGGATAGCATCAATAATCATTCTTTCATAGCAATAGGAAGGAAAGGAAAAGGTATAGTTCCAGATGAAAATAGACTGGTAGCTATGGTAATAAAAATGGAATCTTTTAACTGTTATATTTTATTTCATCAGGAAATAAAAATAAAAGTCATTAACTGAAAGTAAATAAAAATTTTCTTGGCAAAGAAGACAAGAAAATGAAAGTAAATAAATAAAAGGAAATATTCATTCTTTGGGGGGAAGAGAGAAGGTGTGAAATAGTCCTCTAAGAAAGTAGAATAAATGCATTAGGGAAATATGGTGTGATTGCATTAGGACTCATGCATTTACAATGAGATCCTGTTAGCACCTTTATGTGTTTTCCCATTCAGGTTTAACTGCTTAGGTGCAGACATGAAATAGGCAGAGAATTGTATTTAGCTGTGGTTGGAGTTTTGTTGGGTGAGTACAAAGAAGGGAGAGGGGACAAAGAAACTGAAAGTGTATGTGAGGGCAGCTAAGCTAGGTAAGGATGAGTGATGACTAAGGGAAAACATGAAGATCAACTGATTGGTCATCCCATGCAGTTGAATAATATTGGGTGTCAGTTTAGAGGATGGAGGGAATTGGAAAGAAAGAAGGCAGTGATCAGAATGGATGTATGAAAATGAGATTATGAAGTGGGTACAGATGTCAGTTATATCAGATACTAGAGAGAGAGGGAGATAAAGAGAGAGAGCACCTGTGAGCTGACCTCTTCATCTTATTAGTGTTTGAGCCAGGAGACAGTTGGTTCACAGTTCACCATTTGATTCATTGGTACAAAGACCCCTGGATCCTGGCAGCACATGACTCTATAAGACAGCAAATTTTTCGCTTTTCAGTTCTGCCTTTGTTGTCCCTTTCTCAGGCAAACTGAGGTGGGGGAGAATTGTTAGTTCAAGTGAATCATTATTGGATTTGTGGGTCTTCCAGATTTCATTTTGCCCTGACTGCTAACCCCTTGACCAATAATTTGATATCCAGACCCAGAATTTGCCTTTATGCAGCATCCTTGGCTCACTGTTATCTGATGAAGGGCTTCTTTCTCTGGAAATCAGCTTGTTTAGGCTTCCCATGCCTCCACTGCTCTTTGGTAGTCCTAGAGAAAAGTATGAGCTCTATTTTATCCAGATTTATCTGGATTTTACTATGGGAACAAAAATATTCTGAAACCTTTTATATCTTACACAGAGCGGAATTCACTATCCATGTTTTTAACTTCTTGATGCATACTCCATTATAATCACAATCTCTTGGGTTAAGCTTAACCAATGCCTAATTGAAGAAAACCAAGCAAATCTTTTCCTTATTCTTTCTCAATGACCATAATCACCTTTCTTTCCCTGAGCATCCATAGTATTCAGTATATTTGAGGGCACATATCACATTCTGCCTTATTTTTGGCCCTCTTGTATTATTCCATGTAGAAAATTCTCCTAACATTCTAGCCTCAATTTGATCTTCCACAATGCTCATGACTTTCACTTACAGTTTTCTTCAATGATCCGCTGTTTTGGATCCAGAAATGCTCCTTTTTTTTTTTTTTTTTTGAGACAGAGTCTCACTCTTTTGCCCGGGCTAGAGTGAGTGCCGTGGTGTCAGCCTAGCTCACAGCAACCTCAAACTCCTGGGCTCAAGCGATCCTCCTGCCTCAGCCTCCCGAGTAGCTGGGACTACAGGCATGCACCACTATGCCCGGCTAATTTTTTCTATATATATTTTTAGTTGCCCAATTAATTTCTTTCTATTTTTAGTAGAGACGGGGTCTCGCTCTTGCTCAGGGTGGTTTCAACTCCTGAGCTCAAACAATCTGCCCGCCTCGGCCTCCCAGAGTGCTAGGATTACAGGCATGAGCCACCGCGCCCGGCCCAGAAATGCTCCTTATCTCATCTCTTAGTGTACCTGACACAATGATTTGTCAATAATAATCAGATTTCTGCATTCTTCATCATCATGTTTCTTTTTATCTGAATGAACTCAACTTTGTTTATAGTTCCACAATCTGGCATTCACAGGTGGAAACGCAGCTCTGTGTTCAAGAACCATACAATCATATTTCATATTTTTACCTTGTCACTCCAATTCATGATGTCTAAATTTCATTAGTTTAAACAGCAATGAGAGATTTTGACTTGGTTTCATATTGAGCTTCTAGTCAAATAAACCACCTGGGTCATCTTCATATGGAAAAGAAAGCAGTTTAATCCAGCCATCCACCTTGCAATTGTGGGGTGATAAACAAGTTGAGCAAAAGGTCAAGATGTTACTCCTTTTGCAATTAACTTTGTTGTTACAAACCATAATTACAGTCTATGGTGTCCTATTAATTATTAATTTTTATCCAATAAATTAGTATTGACTCATGTTTTTAAAAATTAAAAATTTTCTTAAGCATTTTCGTGGTTTAAAAAATCAGCTCTCAAACAACCCTATCAAAAAGTGGGCAAAGGACATGAACAGAAACTTTTCAAAAGAAGACAGAATAATGGCCCAAAAACATATGAAAAAATGCTCAACATCTCTAATCATCAGGGAAATGCAAATCAAAACCACAATGAGATATCACTTATCTCCAGTGAGACTGGCCTTTATCAAAAAGTCCCAAAACAATAAACGTTGGTGTGGATGCAGAGAGACAGGAACACTCATACACTTCTGGTGGGACTGCAAACTAGTGCAACCTCTGTGGAAAGCAATATGGAGATACCTTAAAGAGATACAAATAGAATTGCCATTTGATCCAGCAACCCCATCACTGGGCATCTACCCAAAAGAACAAAAGTCGCTCTATGAAAAAGACACCTGCACCCGAATGTTTATAGCAGCACAATTCACAATTGCAAAGATGTGGAAACAACCCAAGTGTCCATCAATACATGAATGGATTAATAAAATGTGGTATATCTATACCATGGAGTACTATTCAGCTTTAAGAAACAGTGGCAATATAGCTCCTCTTGTATTCTCCTGGATAGAACTGGAACGTATTCTACTAGAAGTATCCCAAGAATGGAAAAACAAGCACCACATGTACTCACCATCAAATTGGTAGTAACTGATCAACACATAAGTGCACATATAAGAATAACATTTATTGGATGTCCGGCAGGGGGGAGGGGGGAGGGGGAGGAGGGGACGGGTATATGCATACACAAAGAGTGTAATGCGCACCATCCAGAGGATGGACACGCTTAAAGCTCAGACTTGGAGCGGGGGGTAGGGCAAGGGCAACACACGTAACCTAAACATCTGTACCCCCATAATATGCTGAAATAAAATAAAATAAAAATCAGCTCTATTGAGGCATAATTAATATACAATAAAGTGCACTCAATTAAAATGTACACTTTGATGAGCTTTGACAAGTAAATATACATACCCTTGTAACTATCTGCTCAATCAAGAAAGGGAAAATTCCATACAGTATTTGACTTTCTGTACGTGGCTTATTCCGAACTTGATTTAATCATACCACAATGTATACATATATTAAAACATCATGTTGTACACCATAAATATATACAATTTGTCATTTGTCAATTAAAAAATGAAAAAAGAGAAAACATTTCATCACCCCAAAAATGTCTTTCATGCCCCTTTGCAGTCAATTGCTCTCACCTCAAGAAAACACTGGTCATCTTTCTATCACTAAAATGTTGAAGAAATGGAATTAGAGTACATACTTTTTTGTTACCAGTTTCTCTCTCTCATAATAAAGTTTTGGTTTTTTCCAGGTTTAGTGAGGTATGATTGATAAATAAAGATTGGACACATTTAAGTTGTACATGGTGATATACAATGCTGTATATTGGATCTCCAGAACTTAGTCATCTTATAACTGAAAGTTTGTACCCTTTGCCAACGTCTATTTCCATCACCCTCTAGCCCCTGACCACCACTGTTCTACTCTCTGTTTACATGAGTTCAACTTTTTTAGATTCCACATATAAGTGAGATCATGTGGTTTTTGTCCTTCTGTGTCTGGCTAATTGCACTTAGCATGATATCCTCCAGGTTCATCCATGTTGTTGCAAAATAGCAGGATCTCCTTTTTAGTAAGGCTGCATAATATTCCATTATGTGTGTGTATATATATTTACACACACATATATAAGATATATCATTGTTTTTATGCATTCATTTGTTGATAGACACAAGTTGTTTCCATATCTTCTTTTTCTTTTTTTGTTCTTTGTTCTGTTTTTTGTTTTCTTAATTTCTTTTTTTTTTTAGAGATAGGGTCTCTCTTTAATGCCCAGGTTGGAGCATGGTTACATGATCATAGCTCATTGCAGCCTCGAACACCTGGGTTCAAGTGATCCTCCCACCTCAGGCTCCTGAGTGACTAAGACGCACAACACCATGCCTGGCTAATTTTTTAAATTTTTTTGTAGAGATAGGGTCTCACTATGTTGCCCAGGCTGGTCTTGAACTCCTGGCCTCAAGTGATCCTCCCACCTCAGCCTCCCAAAGTGCTGAGATTAGAGGCATAAGCCACCAGGCCCGGCCTTTTTTATTAATAAGTTTTATTTTGTTTTTAATTGACAAATAAAAATTGTACATATGAATGGGGTAGTGTGATGTTTCAATACATGTACATATTGTGTAATGATCAAATCAGAATAATTAGCATATCTATCACCTCAAACATTTATCGTTTCTTTGTGTTTCCATATCTTGGCTACTGTAAATAATTTTGCAGTGATCAGAGGAGCTCAGATATCTCTTTGAGATATTGATTTTGTTTCCTTAGATATTGTGGGAACCAAGGCCCTTGGATCCCTTAAGATTCACTGAAAAATCACTGACATGAGGCAGATTGATTAATAGGAGAAAAGGCATACAAATTTATTTAACGTGTATACACAGGAGCCTTCAGAATGAAGACCCAGCCTTCCAGTTATGTACAGAAGAGTATAAAGAACGGGGGCTTGGATCATACCAAAACAGGTTTTAGTGGCAAGACAGGTTATGGGAGGAAGAAAGGAAGAGGCTTGGCTTCCAGAGGTAGTCTTGTTATGTAGATGAAACCACTCACTGGTAGCAGCTCTGGGAGAGAATAGACAGTGAATGTTTCTTTTCAGACCTTTAAAGGTGTCAGGCTCTCAGTCAATCTTTCATAGATCAGGACAAGGGAGAGAGCCTTAGAGAAAGCCTGGCTGCATCAATGCAAATTCTCTACAGATGAAAATCTCCCCACAAATGATAGGTTTGCAGGGTTACTTCTACCTGCTGGACCTGTGGCAGCCATTTCAAAATATGTCAAAGAAATACATTTTGGGGTAAAATGTTCTGATTTCCTTCAATATATACCCAGAATTGGGGTTGCTGGATCATACAGTTGTTCAATTTTTAAGTTTCTGAGCATCCTCCACAGTGCCATCCATAATGACTGTACCAATTTATATTCCCACAAAGACTGTGCAAGGATTCCCTTTTGTTATCTCTTATCTTTTTGATAATAGCCATCTTAACAGGTGTGAGGGATATCTCATTATAGCTTCAATTTGCATTTCCCTGTTGATTAGTGAAATTCAGTACCTTTTCATATACCTATTGGCCATTTGTATATCTTCTCTGAAACAATGTCTATTCAAGTCTTTTGCCTGCTTTTAAAAAAAATTCTTAAATATATTTTATATGCTTTCAGACTTCATTTTTTCTCCCTCATGTGTCTCTGTCCCTTCAGCACAAATAAACAAAGAAGATATTTTAAACTCCTATTTATTCATCATGTTTGTACATCTTATTAAACATGATTGATTAAAAAGTTTATAGGCCTTATCTGGACCTTTTAAAAATCGAAAACCATTAATATGCCTTCATAAAATATTGTGTAATTAAATATAATCGTTTAGCACATGTGCTCTATAAACACAGACCAGGGACTAAGTGGGCTTAACTGCTTGTCATATGCTCATGGTCATAGAAGTCAGAATCAGTTGTAAAATAATAAGTAAATACATAGGTTACCTTATTATAATAATATTATATAGCATATCATTTTAGTCATAATGGTGAGTTTAGGGTGCCTTGTATTTTACTTTGAAATAGGTCTACATATTTAAATTTAAAATGCCTACTCATGATGTTACTGCAGTACAACTTTGGATCATGTGATCAAATAGAATTATAACCAGGGGATGGCCTGAAAAAGGGTAAGAATGTTTTCTCTCTCTAAAATCTCCCCTACTCCTTTTAGGAACTAAAACCTGCATCCCTGCCCAAGACCAGCGGTCGGAAGGGGCAGGGGGGCGTCCTTTGTTCTTTGTACCACAGGAGATGGCTCAAGGGAATTGTTGATCAGACGTCATAAGATCATCTTAGCTGAAGATGGAATGAATCAGAACCATCAACTATAGCTGAACAGCAATAGCCTGAAGCTGAAAACATCCCCTTTAAAAGCTCAGAGGCAGGACTGCTGGTACTTTAAGATGGGAGTCTGCCAAGCTCCTCATTTGCCAGCAAATTAATAAACCTCTCTTTCCTTCTCCTCAAACCACTTGTCCTCATTCTTCTAATGCAGCCTTGGGGATGAGTGCCAAGCTTTTGGTAACAAAACTACAAACTAAATTTAAGATTTTATGAACAGGCAAAATAAATATGAATATTTAGAAATTGTTAACAAGTATTAACAGAAACTGTACTTAGTCATCCTCATTTTTTTAAAGGCAATTTTTTAATATCTTGGGAATTTGCCAGTGTTGGGGCTCAAAAACCAATACCCCAAAATATGGCATTTTGACATGCTAAACTGACCGAAGAAGCTTCAAGTTCTCTCTGACCTCCTCCCAACCCCACCATTGGATCTCTCAAAAAATTGGAAGTTTCTTTATCTGCCTAAGATCCAGACCCCCCAGGAGAGCAATTGTTCTTTTCTTCCCCTCCCTGCAAGAACAGGAATGTGACCACACCTGAACAGACTCTTTAAGAAGATAACCTCCGGTCTCTCAGACTTATTCAAATTCCAAACAGAACTATTTACCAGTTAATCTTTGTTCCCCAGCCCTTCATCCTCCTTAGTAATCCTTTATTGTCCCTCAACAGAATTCCTCTTTTCCCCACTCCCATAACCCATTTGATCAGAAAGGCACATAAGCTTCTAAACCTCATTGGAGAGTTGAGTGTTCATTCTGAAGGCTCCCACATATACAAGTTAAATAAATTTGTGTGTGTTTTCTCCTATTAATTAATCTGCCTCATGTCAAGGATTTTTTAGCAAACCATTAGGGGGCCATGGGCCCTGTTTCCTACAACAGATACATTTGATAATTTTTTACCAAGAGAAATAATGATTTTAGTTGGTTTTGAAACTTATTTATTGATAAAGTTAAACCAGTTTTAACTGAAGAATATATTCAGTTGTTAGCCATCTTAATCTGTTTAACTGTGATAGTGTGTGTATATATATGTATATATATATATATTCTTTCAAGATTCTGAGTAAGTTGAAGAACATATTAAAATTTTAAAACAAGCTATGAAATGACTGATGCCATTTGTAACGTCTTTATATGAGTTTTATTTTCTTGAGATTGTTTAATCAAAATAAAACTCAGAATAATGCTAGATTATGAAGCTAAAATAATAAACTGAATGCAAATGTTATACATTATGCCAATTTTATATTACCTTCATCAAAACAATCCTATATTTTATTGCCTGACTTTGTAATAATAACATGTTAATAGTTGTGAACTTATAAGATACATTAATACTAAAACAAATTATCAGTTGTAAACATTGTGGATACACATGAGATTTTATTACAATAAAAGAAGTTTGAAACTATTTTCTACTTCCCTACTTCCCTTTTACAAACCTAGGTACTTATATCTCAGTATTTCAAATGATTTTGTTTATTATAAAAAACATTTTAAGGTATTTCTTATGTGAAGGAATGTCTTCATCTAGCAAAACATCAAACAAATCACAGGTTTCAATACAATACATTTTTATCAATAAGTGGTAGCACCAGATTACCCATTTTGTTACCTTTAGCAATTAATTGGTAGTAAACCATTATCATTTTTCTGTGGGCAATGTTTGTGTGAGTCTGCACAGTGAAATTTATCATTTAAGCTACGTTGATTGACATTTTCTCCCCATTTAAACTATTGTCTTCTTGAGGACAGGGTACATGTTAACATTTCAGTGAGATGCAGTTGAAAGGACCAGGCTCAGTGGCTCACGCCTGTAATCCTAGCACTCTGGGAGGCCGTAGCGGGAGGATCACTTGAGGTCAGGAGTTCGAAACCAGCTCTGAGACAGAGCAAGACCCAGTCTCTACTAAAAATAGAAAGAAACTAAAAATATATAGAAAAAATTAGCTGGGCATGGTGGTGCATGCCTGTAGTCCCAGCTGCTCGGGAGGCTGAGGCAGGAGGATCGCTTGAGCCCAGGAGTTTGAGGTTGCTGTGAGCTAGGCTGATGCCACGGCACTCTAGCCTGGACAACAGAGCAAGACTCTGTCTCAAAAAAAAAAAAAAAAAAAAGATGCAGTTGAAAGAACTAAATGTTACGAGAACAAGGCACTAGTTTCAACTTCATTCCAGTATTATAGAGTTTCTTAATTTTCTAAGCCTTAGTTTATTTTTTACCAGTCAGAAGAGAAACCTAATATATGCACTGTTTTCTTTTTTTTTTTTTTTTTTTTTTTTTTTTTTTTTTTTTTTTTTTTTTTTTTTTTTTTTTTTTTTTTTTTTTTTTTTTTTTTTTTTTTTTTTTTTTTTTTTTGAGACAGAGTCTCACTCTCTTGCTTGGGGCGAGTGCCATGGCGTCAGCCTAGCTCACAGCAACCTCAAACTCCTGGGCTCGAGCAATCCTACTGTCTCAGCCTCCCAAGTAGCTGGGACTACAGGCATGTGCCACCATGCCTGGCTAATTTTTTTTTCTCTATATATTTTTAGCTGTCCAATTAATTTCTTTCTATTTTTTGGTAGAGACGGGGTCTCGCTCTTGCTCAGGCCGGGCACTGTTTTCTTGATGGAGATAATGTAATGATAAAATAAAACAATACGCATAAAAGAACTTTGCTACATCTAAGGTATCCTGAAAGAAAGATGACGTTTGGTTACTATCATGGTATCAATAGCAATTTCTAAAAAGTAAGAAAGGAGTGGAGGAGAGAGAGAAAGAGGGAGATGTGGTAGAGGGAGAGAAGGAAAGGGGAGAGGTGATAAGTTATTGATTTATTTTTATAAAATTAGAGATTATCATAATCCTGCAAGCTACTGCTCTAAACCAGTCTCCTCAATGGGGAAAAAGAGAATTACCAGGGAATTGAAAACACGGAATGTTTCGGTTATCACAATATCTGGAAAATGCTACTGCATTTATGAGGATGGGTAGCTGAGAGGCTAAACTTTCTATACCCTGCTGGATAGTACCACACAAAAGAATTATCATACCCCAAATGCCAATAGCTAAACCTAGCAAACATTTTTTGAAAAACATTTGTTTTCATCTTTGAATTAAATAAGTTGACTCACACAGCAGCACATGTGTTTTTTTAATATTGGATGAGAAAAGCATCTATAATAAACCAAATATAGATTTCGGCAAGATGGTGGACTAGAAGCAGCCCATGTGTGCCATTCCCAAGGAGAGGATGGAAAGTTGCTGGTGGATGCCCACATACATACAGATAGGCCTTCTTGGAGAGAGCATTGTGAATTACTGGAGAAGCGAGGAGAGACACTCAGAGTGAAGGAGAAGGTGACAGGGTGATCCACTTGGCAAGACAGGAAGGTACGGGGTGGAGGATTCCACACGTGGGGAAGGACAGCAGAAGAGAACCCTGGGGCTCCATGCTCCCCCTGTGGACACTACAGCACGAGCTGCGAGCAGGCCTCTACCACCACTGCAGACCTCGGACTGATCGGGGGCTGCTTTGAGTCTGTGCAGCAACATTGCACTGGAGAGTGGGCACAGCAGGGACCTGGTAGCTTCCTGTTCCCGTGTCACCGCAATAGATACCATTCTGAGTTCTCAGGTCCAAGTGCCTGGTCTACACAGGGCTTGGTTTTGCTGCAGGCAACTAACACTGCATTGCCCAGGCCAGGCCAGGGAGGATAGCACCCCACGACAAATATTATCCAGTGCAAAATGTCAATATTTCAAGGCACAGCTAAGGAACCAATCATAATCTTTGACCTGGAAACTGCATTTTCTACTCCTGGATCCATCACTAAGTGAGTGACCCTGAGAACTTTCTTGTCCTGATGGAAATCACCTCCATTATTTCCAAAATGTGGGGACTAGCCATTGTCTTTCCAGCTTGTTAACTTACTATCTTGAATATGTCTTTGTTTTCTATTGCTGTTTATTCTTTTTTTAATTATCAAAAATTTGAGACATACATAAAGGTAGAAAATAACACAATAAACCACCTCCTACCAACTAACTTAACACATAAAGGTTAACATAGTTAAAGTCCTCTGTGTAGCTCTCCTCGAATACTTCCCCTCCTCCTCATTCACTGGAGGATCCACTCGCTTGAATTGCATGTTTACCTCCTTACGTGTACATTCTTTGTACATACATATATATTACAAAATGACGTATTGTTTAATCATTTTCATATTTCAATATTTATATAGAGTATGAAACCTCCTGTTATCTTTTTGTTCACTCAACTTTTTAAGATTAATGTATAAATGATACATACTTCATTTCTTTGCACCGATACATATATCATTGAATGTGCAAATATACCATCATTTATTTAACTGTAAATAATATATCATCATTTATTTATCTGTTCTCCTATTAATAATTCATATAGATTATTTAGAAATTATTACCATTATAAAGAATGCTAAAATAAGACATTCTTGAATATGATAGTTTAGGGTTTATCTCCTCTTCATAACTGCCCCTTCTTTTTTATTGGAAATTTGAATTTTTAGTTATTGATGAGTAGAAGTCCTTAACATTTTATGGGCTCTAATTTTTAATCAGTTATATGTTTAAAGATTTCTTTCAGTCTGTGCCTTGTCTTACAATGTTGTTAATGTCATAATCTCATATTTAAATTTTAATGTAATTACATTAATCGGCCTCTCATTTTCTGGTTTTAGGTTTTTAGATCATTTTGAAGACATAATTTTCTACTCTGAGATAAAGCATTCTCCTAATGTTCAAAAATTTTAAGATTTTGGTGATGCTTGTACTTAAGCCTTTTATCTACATGAAATAAATATTTATATATAGTGTGAAACATCTCACATGGTGTGAGATAGGGTTCTATAATAATTTTATTTTTCTCATGTGAATAACCAATTGCCCTGGCAACACTAATTCAATCATTTTTCCATTGATTTTTTTAATGCCAACTTTATCATGCACCCAGTCATAAGTATGTGTGTGTGTGTATAGAAATCCAAGCATTTCGTTTTCTTCTTATGATCTGCATGTTCGTACATTAATATATCTATCCCCGTGTCAATAATATATTGTCTTGAATGCTTTAGCCTTCTAAAATTTCTTGCTATCTAATATAGAAATTCATATACTCACAGTTTTAATCTATAAATATATATTGACTACTCTTGATCTTAGCACTTCCATAAGGACTTTAGGATTACCTTGTTAATTGAAAAAGGCTATTGGAGTTTCTTTTGAATTGCACCAAATTTAACAAATATTCTGAAGAGAACTGCAATCTTTCATATATTGAGTATTCCCATCAAGGAGCATAGTATATCTCTCCGTTTATTCCTACATAACTATTGTTTTTCAATAATCTTTTATGATGTTTAAAAAAATTCTCACATATCTTTTTGGAGATTTATTCCTAGCAAGTTATATTTTTTGTTGCCATTTTGACAGTGTTTTCTATTACGTTTTCAACTTGCTTATAACTGATCTATATTGATTTCTAGTATGTTGATTTGTAACTAGCAAAATTACTGAACATGCTTCCTAGGTATACCAGTTTGTCTCAAATTGTCTATGTAACCAGTAATGTTACTTTAAAATAAGAACAGTTTGGTGTCTTCATTTCTCTTTTTAGAACTCCAACTGTTTTCTTCTATTATTGAATTCTCCAGTACAATGTATAGTAGTAGTGATGATAACTATAATCCATGTGTATTTACCCAAGTTTAATAGGAATGTTTCTTAAATTTTATAACTAAATTTGATGATTATTGTGGGCTTTTGATGCATAATTTTATTGCTTTATGACCATTTTATTCTTAGATTATATGAATTTTTATCTTTAATGAATATTGAGTTGTTTCTTTTGCATTTATTGTGATAATCACATTTTTCTTATTGAATTTGTTAATAAAAAGAATTACATCATTAGATTTTCAGATGTTAGCATTTCTCCACAGCTCTAACGACAATTTTATGAATTTGAAGTGGGACAAGGAAGAGAAGAAAGTCAACAAAAATTTCATTATCAGACATGGCAAACCACACCTGACCCCACTGAGGAATTCAGAGAAACAACATAGAATAGGCCTCAAAGTTATTCCAACCAATGGACGAGAGTTGTGGTATTTATTTTCAAATTTCCTTTCATTATTGGTTGATGACAGCTCCCAGTGGGATTAAATCCCCGGCACTACCAACATGACTGACACTCAAGGCTCAGGTAGATAAATGCAGGTGTTCACTGAGGCAAAATCACTGTCTCTCAGCTGCAGACAGGGGTCACTTTAAACCAGGGTTTCTCAACCTTGAAATACTGACATTTTGCACTGGATAATTATTTGTTGTGGGATGCTATCCTTTGCACTGTAGAATGCTTAACATCATCCCTAGCTTATTTTCTTATGTCAGTGCACTGAAGGCATGTAACCAATAGTCAACCAATTTCATGAGATGTATAATTACCATTGTCTCCATATCTTTCAAGCCCAAGTACTAGAGCTATTATAGAATCAACTATATAACCTTTGCCTCACAGCTTCCCAAATCTCCACACATGAGTCTCTGTATTATAAGGCTAAAGCACTCCAGGTAATAACACTACTCCACTTACTACTAGCAGTATGGTCCTTATTACTATCTGGCCAATTCCAGAATCCATTCTTAGAGTCTGCTTCCTAAAACCACTGTCACTTCCAACTATCTTAGTTTGGGTTTCCTCAGCAACAGATCCTAAGACCAGAATTTGAGTGAAAGTAGTTTATGTGGGAGGTGACCCCAGAACCTGAAAATCTTAGTAGAGGAATGAAAAAGTGAGACAAGGAAGAAAATAAATCAGTAAAGGATTTGTTATTAAGCAACTAACTTACGAGGTTATCTTAGGCTCAATTGATCCAGGGAACTAGGCTCCACAGGTATCTACTCAAGGATAAAGGAGGCTGCTTTCCACTGTCATTGGCTGAGGGCTGTCTCTAGCGACACTAACTCCCTGGTGTTTTGAGCCTTCCCCATGCATGGGCTGAGACAAAGACTTCAGGTAGAGAGTTGCTGGTGCTTCCAGAAGGAGACCCTTGGCATGCACTGAAATAGTGAATGTAAAGGGCAGATGAACAAGGCACTGACAGCATCTGCTACTATCCCCCATTGTCACTGGGCTTCTTTTCATAACACACAAATATGATCATGTCATTCCCTTGATTAAAAATGTTACACAGTTTCCAAATTTTTTTTAAAAAAATGCAAATAACAAAGTAAAACATAGGAGACTCCTCAAAATCTTTTCCAAATCTACTTCATTAAGTTATTTTCTAGATATTTCCTTTTTCTCTTCACTATCCACTTTAGTCAGTGACTTTTTATTTAACTTTAATTCATTTTCTATTTCGATTACCTAGCAAACTCACAGTTCTTTTCCATGGAGAGAGTTAGAGAAGAACCTCATGTAACCGAGACTAAAAAGTTCACGTAAGATGTGCTTTTTCTGTCAGCGATTGTGTGGATCCAATAAACTCCCGACCAGCTTACGTAATGGTCATAAGTAATCTGGGTGTATAATTTTTTAAAAATAGAATTTTCCAGGAATCTCAATCTCCATACTCAAAATATAGATGTAATGTGTGATGTGTTTTATATTACTTAAGTCATTTCTATAAGCTATTTCAATAAAATCGTTTTCAGTTTGTGTACATGGGAATAACTGGGAAGGTGGGAGTGAATTCAATGAACTCCTCTTTCCTATCCCCACTTAGTTCCACAAAGCATGGGTTATACGCCTTGTTGGGTGAGTTGCTCTTTCAGGTGGTTTAAAATAGTACTTCTCATAATGCCCTTTTCCACTGGTTGTAGAAACTACTGAAGTCACTACGGTAATGGAATAATTTTGGTTTCTCACATTCTCCCAGCGAGCTAAATGCTCTGCGGGCTAGTGACATGATTGAGGGCCCTGAGGCCATGCTGTATAAAGGAGGAGAGGGGTAGACCCCATATTGTCAAGATTCACTCACTACTCTTACTACCATGCTGTGGGGGTAGAAGTTTCAAACTACTTCTTACTTTAATCTGTGATTTTTGACCACAGTGAAAAAGCAATACATACACTGAAGTCCCTTTGGGAAAGTCACTTTGTTAACTCACTAACTAGCCTCTTGTTATATATTTCATCATGTAGTACTTCAATTTTGGATTCCTGAGTAGAAGTTTTCCAATGACATTGTGCATCCTAATAAAATGAAAATATTCCAAATTATTTACATGTTCCTTTATGTCTACATTTTTAACTATAACATTTCAGCGTATATTTGGTAATGTACAAATGAACTGAATTGAAGGCATAAAAGAGAAATATACAAAAAGTGATACAAAATGTTTACAATGGAGAGTGTATATTGGAAACTACCCCATGGGCCTCCTAATTCTTTCTTTAAAAGCCAACTTGAATATTCCCTTTTATGATTTTGTCTTTATTTTTGCTACATTACAAACCACAGTACCTTGCATTGCACCTCTTGTATTTTCTCTAAAATAGAATCAATAAATACCGTAAAAAGGAACTTCTTGAATGGTTCTTTTACTGATAATTTTCTAAGGATTTAACAAGTATATACTACCTATTTCTTGAAATGTAACTAAGTATTTCAACATAAGAAAGGCATGTGAAAGATATGTTATTATGAAAATCCTTCATGAATATTTAAATAACATAGCATATTGGAAAAAATGTTTTTGTTTTTTTCTGCTGAAAAATGGCTTAATTCAGGATTTTATGGTGTGGTGATAAGTATATGTTTTCGTTTATATAATATAATTATGTCTTAGAAAAGATAAATTTAAAAGTAAAAAAAATCTTGAGATGTAAGACATTAATAATATGGGAATCAAAATGTTATTTTCAAAAGCTCAAGAAATATTTAATGGCAAGTTTGAATGTTATATCCAGGAAAGAGCAATTAAAAGATGGACAGGCCATCATTATGTTAAGGTTAAATTGTCTAAAAACAAACTCACCATGATTTGCATAAACATTTCCAGTTCCTGATTATTAAAATCCTTTTAGCTGATAACCAAGTATTTAAAACTTGATATTTTTTTTCAGTCCTCTCCTTTTGGCACCAAAAGCAGAGCTAGAGAGTAGGAATAAAGCTGCAAATAATGCTAATTTTCCCCTCATTTTCAAGGAACAGACAGTATACCCAGGCATACAATTTAACAAGCAATTTCAATAATGGAAGAATACAGTAGCGATAATAAAGCCAGCCAGGATGTGAGGGTGGTGCAGTATGTCAGAAGAGCTATCCTGAAGGAAATGCTGCCCAGTAGATATGGGAGGAGTGAATAAACCACACTGCTATCAGCAATCTTATTCCTGCCTTTAGTGAAGACACATAAATATTGATGTTGGGTTATATACATATATGTGTATATGTATTACTTCTCAGCCTTTTGGCTAAGATCAAGTGTAGTATATGTGTATATGTATATATATACACACACACACGTATGTTCAGCTTTAGTAGATGCTGCATAACAGATTTATAACACATTTGTCCCAAATTACACTCCTGGCAGCAATATATGACAGTGTCATGTATTCTACAACCTTGTTACTACTTAGGGCATGAAATAAGGTAAAAGGAAGGTGGAGACTCTTAGAGGTGGAATTTGGAGCTGAATAGCGTGCTCCAGGCTGAGGGAAAGCACATGCAAAGGCCTACAGAGAGGGGGGAAGACGTGGTTTATTTGAGCATCCGAAGATAACATGATGATGTATGTTTGTGGAAGAACATCGATAGAAAATGAGACTAAATAGTAAGCAAGCATGAGATCATGGCAGGCCTTTCATGTCATGTGAAGAGATAAGAAATTTATCTGACAGGTAACCAGGAAACCAATAAAGGATTTTCTTACTGAGAATTCATTCATTAAAGGGGTGAGCATGGGAAGTATAAAGGTGAGAACCATAAAGACTAATTAAACAGTGATAAATACAGATGAGAGTGAGAATTATATCTTGGATCAGCATACTGATAATTGGGGACTTGATAGTTCTGTAAAGGCAAAATAGAATTTATTGGATTTGGCGGTTGTGAGACAAGGAGGTTTAATATTGTTCATATTGAGCTTGAGGTGCTTCTGAGATCCTTAAACAGAAATATCCCTTCTACACACCATAAAATATGAAAATCTGAGGACCGGGAAAGAGCTCTGCACTTGAGATTTTGACATATGAGGCATCAGAATTTAGATGGTGGTGGAAGCCATGGCAGTTAATGTGAATGCTGATGGAGTACGAGTGAGAAGAAAAGGGGATCTAGGGCAATTTGGGAAACATTACCAATATAGGATGAGCAGAAAACAAGAATAGGGAACCCATAGAAGATGAGGAGATGCATGCCATGGCGTAGCAGACACTAAAGGAGTGAGCTGTCGTAGACTCCAAGGAACAAACGTGGTTTGACAAGGTCAATGTAATGGACAATATCAAAGCTGAGGCTACAGGTAAGACTGGCATGAAAATGAGGTCATGGGGCTTAGGGAAAATGAGATTATGGGGGACTATGCTG
This sequence comes from Indri indri, assembly GCA_004363605.1. NCBI lineage: Eukaryota > Metazoa > Chordata > Mammalia > Primates > Indriidae > Indri > Indri indri. Next base: position 145,899 of record RJWJ010000883.1, read on the forward strand.
AGAACAGTTTCAGAGGAGAGATAGCAAGAGCCAGATTTGGCATGAAGGAGACATTGAGGAAGAGGAGACAATGAGGGTAAACCGTGGTTTGTCAAATGCTCATCTGTGTATTTTTTAGTTCACCTCAAATAAATTGAGAAAAAATAAGAACAATATAGTTTTTCATAAAGCTAAACAGGGTTTATCAACCTTATCACTATCACCATTTCACACTGGATAATTATTTACTGTAGGGGCTGTCCTGTGCATTGTAGGACGTTTATCAGTATCCCCAGCCTCTACCCACTAGATGCCAGTAGCACCCTCTACCCAGTGTAACAATTTAAAATGTCTCCAGATATTGCCAAATGCGCCTTGAGGGGCAAAAATCGTCTCTGGTTGAGAACCTTTGAGCTAAAGTGATTCAGTTTATAGAAATAAACTATATTCTTGTGTTATTCTTTTTATGAAATGATAGCAATAGCATATTGGACATGTGAGGGCTGTGCATGTATGTATACTTGTATATTGAACTTCCTTATACAGAATAATTTTTAAAATGGAGTTAGTCTCTGAATTTTCTTTTTGAACATTTACTATTTATATAAAACTCAAAATTATAAACACTACCAGTGCAAACAATGTTTTTCAAAACTTTAGTAATAAATAAGAGATTTTGAATAGGAATTGGAGAGGCATATGAGATAGTGGGATACTTTTTAAAATGTGGGATTATTGAGTATGTTTGGATGCTATTTGGAGGAATCAAAAGATATTGGAGAGACTGAAGTTATTGAATGTGAGAGGTATATCAAAGAGAGTAAAGTATCCCTGACTCTATGAAATGGTGAAAAATGACAGGATCCAATACTCAGGCAGAATGATTCAACTTAGATAGGAAGAGAAAAGGGTGTGTGTGTTGTGGGGGGGGATGTCTGCAAACAGACTAGATTTTCTGTTTGGTGAGAGAATGCAGAAATATTGGTCACCCAAAGAGTTCTTTCTTTGTGAAGTGGTAAATGGTGTCTTTTGCTGTTAACAAGGCTAAAGATGACAAGGCTGTGGTTTTAAATGGTTGCTATGAATATCTGAAGAATGAGTTATTCATAAAAAAATGTAGTTAGATTACCAGACAATTTAAAGTTGGAAATCATAAATCCACGATGAAGCCAACTTAGTGCGTTGATTATTTTTTCAAGAACATTCAGCTGCTAGAGTGCAAGCACCTACAAGGCAGATGGTTGAGTTCCTGGATGTTTGGCGTCTTCACAGATCAATACTAAACACAGAAGGACAAAATATTTTTAAAGAATGTAACTGGAGAAGTCAGAGCACTGACTACATGGAAAGGATTTCCAAGTGTGCACAATTTGAACGGCCATCCATCGTATAAAGGGCAGGCACACAATTTAATGGGAAGACTTGATTTCCTATCTCTGTCCACTGAGAGGGCCCAAAAAGATGGTAAAGAAACAACAGCCCAGAAGTATCCAGATCTCACTTTCTAAACACCATTCCCCAACAAAAAGAAATGGGGCTCTTTGGAAAAGTGGATGATTCCAAAGCTGAAATAGGAAAAATGCAAGATGAATCTTGAAAATCTTGGGAAATCATGAAGTAAGAAAGTGCATAAAAAGGAATGGGAGACTGTTTAAAGAACACAGTAACTAACCTTAAGGAGATCCTAACTGCCAAAGATGGAACAATTTGTACACAAAAAAAATTTATAGCATTGGATTTTAACCTATAGAATAAAATTAATATGCCTAAGTCCACATGGATATAAATAAATCACTAAGAAAATAAATGAGGAAGAAAATAGCCTTTCTTAGAGTAGAATTCAAATTGATGTCTGTAGAAAGAAAAGGAGAAATGGAAAATTCACTATTAAGCACACACCACAGTAATAATTGTTACCAACAAGATCCAATTATGGATACTAAAAATAGTGAGCCAAACTTAAACGAGAAACAAAATTTGCATAGTTCCAAAGTACTCCTCAAAAATAGTTATTAACTACAAACAGAGGGATAGTAATTTTACAATGGAGAAACCTGTCAAAAACTACCCTAACCAAATGATCATGGTTAACATAACCAGTAATAAGATGTGTTGATACAACGAACTCCTTGATGTGATGCACTAAGAAGGGCGCAACCTCATGTTTGCGATATTCTTGCCATAAATGCATAACTTCATTCATATCATGAGAATACATCAGACAAACCCAATTGAGAGCGATCTACAAATTAACTAGCCAGTATGTATCAATAGTATCAAGATCATAAAAGACAAGGAAAGACTGAAGAACTGTCAGAGATTGGAGGAGACTAAAGAGACACAACAACAACTAAGTAAAATATGGGATACAACATTGGGTCCTGGAACAGAAAAGGGGACATGAGGGGAAAAAATGGTGAAATTTGATGTCTAGTTCAGTGAATAGTACTGTATCATTATTAATTTACTGATTTTGATAATTATGTAAAATGTTAACTTTAGAAAAAGCTGGATGAGAGATATTTGGGAACGCTACTGATTTTTTGCAAATTTTCTATAAGTATAAAACTAGTTCAAAATTAATAATTCTAAAAATATAATTGATTCTTCTTGGTAGGAAAGGAAGCGAAGAGGTCCTTGTCTGAAACACAGTGACTTCGATAAATAATTGTGGAATGAACGAATAAATGAAATAATGAAAGGAAATTACCTAAATCTCAGAGTACTACCTTTGGGTGAATAACTGCGTCTTTCAAAAAGAACACTGACCGAAACTTCCATAATAAAAGGCAGCAAGTTTTTCCTAATCATTTATTTCAGTACAGAAAATATGCCAAAATCATTGATATTGAGATCCAAAAATCAGTGCAAGTGCCCAGCTAAAACACCCAGCAGAGAAGAAAGCAAAGCTGAGAATTTTGACATCTATGTGTTTTGTTACATACTGAAAAGAAAGAAAATGAAAACAATAAAAAACATGAAGAGGACTTCTAGAGCTTTACGTTGAAGCTCCTTATGGAAGTTTGAAATTAAGACTGTATAGAACTGTGCTGCCCTATATGCTTCCCACAAGCCTCATATGGTCACCGGACACATGAAATGCGACTATTCCAAATTGAGTCATGTTGTAAGGGGTAAAATACATACCATATTTTGAAGACTTAGTATGAAGGAAATAATGTAAAATATTTCATGAATTTATTATATTGATTACACATTGGAACCATAATATTCTGGATATATTGGGTCAATAAAAATATCAATTAATTTCATCTAATTACTTTACTGCTTAAAATGTGACTACTAGAACATTTAAGATTGTTTCCATGGTTCGCATTTTATTTATGCTTGAATTGTATTTCTATTGGATAGCAGTGTATAGAAGATGAAAAAGAACTATACAGAGAAATAGTTTTTTCAGCAACATTGAGCATTCCTATCAGTAAAACTCGTACATTTCTTTTTAACATTAATAAATTCTAGCATTTATATTTTCTTTTAAATTTCCACTGGAACCACCTTGTCCTCTCAGAACTAAAGTATTCATTAACTATGTATTAAATACTAAGCCCTTAATTCTAAGACATAATGTTCTGGAAGAACATGAAGCCGTTGCTAAAGAATCTGATTATGTACACCCTGGCAATCTTTCAGGGAATGGAGTGTTCTGGCTTCTAGGGCTTGACACACCTCATGTGGCACTTTTTTATTTGTCTTTTTCAGTGTCCAGCACAGAATTATGTTTTAATGTCTCTTAAAAGATTCCCTCACTTCTGCTAGATGCACCCAGTTTCTGGGGGCTTTAGCACAAAAGGGACACAAGGAGAAAACAGCTTTACTCCTCTTTATGCTTAAGCCTTATCTTCCTTACTGTTCTCAAATCCTGAGACAGAGAAAATACCCATCTCACAGCCTCTCTTTTTTTTCATTGAAATCCAGACCACAGAAAGTCCTGGTTAAGCAACTCCCTCTTGATGCTTTCACTTGACACTGCTTGGCCCTTCCATGACAAGGGCTTTGTAGGCAAAAGATTTAAACTGAACAATCCATACTCAACACATCTCACTTGAGTCCTAGATCAGTTATTATTAAACTGTTTGGTCTCATGACTCCTGTACTCTGGTCGAAATTATCGAAGACCCAAAAGAGCTTTTATTAATGTGGATTATAACCATCTATGGTTAGCATATTAGAAATTAAAAGTGAGAAATTTAAAAAACATTTAATTATCAATTCATTTAAAATGATAATAAACACATTTAGTATGTTTATAACATTTTAATAATAATAATAACTATATTTTTACAGGAAAAATTAGTGAGAAGTATTGCTTTATATTTTTAAAAATTTCTACATCTGGCTTAATGGAAGACAACTGGAACATCATATCTCCCACTGCATTTAAGCTGGTGCAATGTATAGTATTAGCTGATATATATGAATAAAATCTAGCCTCATATAGAGTTTGAAAAGGGAGGAGCATTTTAATAGTCTTTTTAGGTAAATTATACATACTATATATATAGAGAGAGAGACATATGTATAATATATGTCTGTACTTCTTTATTTATAATACTTCTTTATTATATAATATTTAGTTTAACATATATAAAAAAACTTGTTTAACACTACATCCAAATGGGCTACTGGCAGTTTCTTAAAGGTTAGTTGTAATGTGGAATTTGAAACCATAATTAGTGATCTTTTTATTCTCAGTTACATTATAATCTTGCATGTTAGATCTTTTGACCTCACAAATTCCTTTTCAAGAGTATTATTGACTCCATGGACCACACGTAGAGAATTGCCATCCTAGACAAAAATGAAGGCCTAAATAACATCCTTGGTTCCTTTCTCCCTGAATGACGCCCTTTTCATGTCTAGGTTTTTACTATAAAGGATTGCTCCCTCAAAATAGATATAGGAGAAAAAGATAGTGGCCAAAAGCAGAAGACAATTTTTTATCATATCACTTCTCCCATAAAAATCTCCCTTCAGCATAGTAGGTCAGAGAATCATTTCCACGACATAGACCAAGGAGTGGAATGGATATATTGTTAAGATTATGAATATTAGTATAAGAGATCAATAAATAATTCCTAAATATATAAATGTGATGTTTTCACTAAGTGATCCTCTATCTTTTGATTATAGGTGCTAGTTGAAGTGAAAATATTCATGTAATTAATTTCCTGGTATAAAAAATAATGAGTTAAAAATTCAGACATTCTTGAGAAAGGCAAGTACGAGAGAATTTTACTTACTGGAAGATTTCAATAAAGTAAGATGGCCATATCTTCTTTATACATGTCTCTTCCCACACCTAGAATTGTGATTTATAGGTAGTCTTCCACCAAAATGAGTTCTTCTATAAGTGAACTCCTTTAAGGAATCATGAATCTCTAATACATGGATTTACTAATTACCCTTCCTCAATTCCTATTGTGTATCTTTAATATTGATGTGTAAATCTTGCTTTTAATTTTTTTACTATTCTATATTATGCAGTATTCCAAGTTAACATTTCATCCCTGCATTTTCTTGGGGAAGAAGAGTGGAGTGCAAACCCCGCACTTTCTTCTATTTGGTCTCTCTGTCAGACACAACTCTTAGTGAATTTTTCTTTAATTTAGCAAAGATTTATAGGAGGTCCACTCTGACCCTGCTACAGGCTTGTCATACCAAGAGCCACAGCTGCTTTGGGCTATCATATTTGAGTAATTCAACTAACTCCCTCCTTAGGCTTTTCTAATTGCATTTGACTTCCTTTGGAGTTTTTCCACAGGGAGAGAAGCTGCTGGTCTGGCTGACCTGACTCTCCAGTTAGGTTAACAGTTGTATCTCTCGTTGTAAATTAATAGATCAGTATTCAGTCTTACTCTGAAATATACTGGGAGTTGAATAACATCGGCCAACATCCCTATGTCTAATCAACACTAAAGCAGTGAAAACACTGAGTTTCTAGATGCGGATTATGATAAATGCATTAAGGAATCTCCACTGGGTGAGGGCGCCTTGCAGCCAGTTTTCTCTGTTTATATGTCAGAACGCCACTCATCCTTTTTCACAGATCTCCGTGATAATATCCATAGTTGAGATATAGTAGATAGCTTCAGTTCAATCTTATGTAGAAAAATTACTATTTTCTAGTAATAGTTTTTTCTTAAATAAAGCTACTTTGAATAGGCTTAATGTATCTTTAATATAACGAGGAATTGCACTATTTCCCCAGAAAGGATATTTTTAAAACTCACTAAATACATTAGGATTTTTTAAAGTATTTTTTTCTTTCTGTAGTTTTGTACTGGCTGATTTAAGGTAAATTTTAAAATTTTGTGTTGAAAAATAAACCTGCAGTAATTATTTGTGCTGAGACAAAATATTGCCAGATTTTCCAGATGCAGAGAATAATCTAGGAAATAAATAGAATGAGATAACATTTTCCTTTTTAAACCATCATCACTAAAGACTTACTATTAACACTGGACAGCATTTCACAGTGCACAAATACTTGTAATAAACATTGTCCCACATTCCTCTTAACACAACCTGATGGATGAGTAGAACAAATGTTATTTCCAATCTAAAGGTAAGAGAACATAGGCCCAAGTGGTTCCATGACTTGCCCAAGTTCACGTAGTTGGTAAGAGCCAAGTTGAACTATGTCTTTAACACTCCATATCCAATTTCTCTGTACCTCTTATTATTGGTAACGGGAATTATTAATGGCAGTGTATGAGCCAAGTTAATTACATTATATATTTGTGAAGGAAGAATCCACAGATGAACAATTCAAATAAATTTAAAATTGCAGCTACATTGTATAAAACTAAATTAATGTGTAATTAAATTACTCTCTTACCACACATACTTTGACTTATTAATAAAGACATATTAGGTTAATTGTCATTGGAACACTTTCTTTCTTGTTGTTTTGCTGTGTGTGTGGCAATTTTGTGTACTGTTTCATCTAGATCTTCCAGAATTTGTTTCAACAAATCCAGGATGCTTTGTTGTTTCATCAGAATGGACACATTAAGGCTGCAGTTCCCAACCCTGGGGATGCATACAGGTAACTGTCTGTGGCCTGTTAGGAACCAGGCCACGCAGCAGGAGGTTAAGCAGCGGGTGAGCGAAGCTTCATCTGTATTTACAGCCTCTCCTTATAGCTGGCATCACCACATAAGCTCCGCCCCCTGTCAGATCAGCGGTGGCACTATATTCTCATAGGAGTGTGAACCCTCCTGTAAACTGTGCATGCAGGGATCTAGGTTGCGCACTCCTTATGAGAATCTAATGCCTGATGATCTGAGGTGGAGCTGAGGAGGTAACTCTAGCGCTGGGGAGTGGCTGCAAATACGGATTATCACTAGCAGAGAGGTTTGACTGCACAATAAATGTCCCATGGTGGGACATTCCCTGCAAAGTAAAAGACAAGTTTCCACCCACTTACTATTATTCCCAATGACCATTGGGAGGCTCTGGTCCATGGAAAAATTGTCTTCCATGAAACTGGTCCCTGGTGCCAAAAAAGTTGGGGACCTGTGCATTAAGGCACAATTAATTGTGTTGGATGCATAAAACATGTAACTTTCCAAGCATTACTAGCTGTTGATAATAATTTAATCGGCCCCCACCAAGAACAACAACAGGAATTCATAAAAATTCCTTTATACCTGACTTCCATCAAAACAGAGGGAAAAAAGTACAGTGCATTTATAATGGCATATACTATGTTATCAAATACATTTCTGACTGGAAAGAATTTCTGCTTTGACAAGCTCTGATGGAAACCAAATCCATGAAATGGGAGCATTACAATGTTATGTCACTGATGAATGGAAGAATTTCCAAAAAATTAGCTCCTGGCTTCATGCATTTCAAACTTTATTTACCTTCTCCTATACAGAAACTTCAATGCTAAGTTCCTTAGAGCACATTTATATCACAGTAAGGCCTCTGGCCTGTATGTTCCTATCACAACACTGGGTTGGTCAGAACAGTGAACTGTAGGAGTTTTCCTGGAAGCCACTGCTACATTGGATGGCTAAAAATAACTTTTATTAGACATGACTGAAAACCGCATAATTATATCCCGGTAAACCCAAAGTAAATGTTTCCCAACTCACCTTCACCTTAGCCGCACCAATGGCACTTGACAGAAGGAAAATATGGCAGAAGGCATGTCCCAGTGGAAAGAAATAATGAACTACAAAAAGTAATCTTAATTTGCAAATTGTGCCTAGCCCCAGCTCCAGCCCAAGCAGGTACTGCCAGGGCTGGTTAGCACCTCCATCCCCAGACAAACGCCAGTTCAGGGAAGGAAGCTGGCACCATGCAAGTTGCAAGTGCGCCTCTCCACCCAAGGAAGGTTTCCTCTGTGGCCACCAGCAGGAGTAGGCACCAGGTCACCACCACTGGAAGAGTTTATCCTGAAGCCACCATCAGGAGACATCGGGAGGGGAAAAAATGGCGAATTACAAGCAGCCTATGAATCCACAGCTCCCAAGAAAAGAAGAGTAAACAGGAAGCAGGTGCCTATCTACCGACAGCTATTCTCAGAAGGAACATTGTGAAACCACACAGAAGCAGTACAGGGCTCTCAGTACAGACAAAAAAAAGGTGACGGGGCAATACATTTGATAATATCGAAGCACTCTCAGGGAAGATTAGCAGGATAGAGCACTGGGGCACTATGCTCACCCTGCAGGCCCTGCGGCCAAGTTGTGAGATGTCTCTCTCCGCTCCAACAGATTGGGAACCTGTCTGGAATCTGCAGAGTCATTGCATCAGACAACAGGTGTGGTGGGGATTGGGCAGCAGCTAAAGCTATCCTGAGCTCTTGGGTGCAAATCAAAACCACAATGAGATATCACCTTACTCCTGTTAGAATGGCTTTTATTAAAAAGTCCAAAAACAATAGATGCTGGTGTGGATGCAGAGAAAAAGGAACACTTATACACTGCTGGTGGGACTGCAAATTAGTCCCAAATACTATGGAGAACAGTATGCAGATTTCTCAAAGAACTTAAAGTAGACCTGCCATTCGATCCAGCAATCCCACTACTGGGTATCTACCCAAAGGAAAAGAAGTCTGTTTATCAAGAAGACACCTGCACTTGAATGTTTATAGCAGCACAATTCGCAATTGCAAAGATGTGGAATCAACCCAAGTGCCCTTCAATTCATGAGTGTATTAACAAAATGTGGTATATAGATACCATGGAGTACTATTTAGCCATAAAAAGGATGAATTAATGCCTTTCGCAGAAATTTAGGAAGAACTGGAGACCATTATTCTGAGCAAAGTATCTCAAGAATGGAAAAACACCACCACATGTACTCTCTAATAAATTGGAGCTAACCAATGGGCACACAAGTGCAAAGAAGGAAGTAAAAGTCATAGGAAATCAAGCAGGGGGAGGGGAGGAGGGGAGGAGGAAAAACTCACCTAACAGGTACAATGAACACTATTTGGGCGATGGGTACATTTATAGCCCTGACTCAAGCCATGTATCCAAAACATTTGTACCCCCTTAATATTTCAAAATGAAAAAATAAAAAACAAAACAAAACAAACAAAAAGAGAAGATTAAACTGCTCAGTCCCCACTCATTTCCCATGACTGTGCTTAACTGGATGTGGCTTGTTCTTAGTACATGGTAAAGAGTAGAGCACCTCTTCCTTTACCTGTGCCTGGTCCAGGTCTTCGATGTCTGATGTCTGCAAAGTTCGGCAATGCTGAAGCTGTCAGGCAGCTTGCCACCCTCCTTCTCCACCTATCCCACACTCTCTACCCCTCCAAACAAGATTATTTGTTGAGGGTTATCTTTTGTTTTAAACATCTTATGGTCATCCAAACATGGTAAAGCAATTTTGGGTCATTATATAATTTTTCCACAAAACTCAACAGGCTTTTATAAAATTTGTTATGTACCTGGCATTGTACTTAGCCTTAAAGAGAATACAAGGATAGGTAATGAGGTTCTTGATGATTACAAGGATCTCTCTTGTTTGCCAAAAAAAAAAAAAATTACACATATACAATATTGGAACACATCTTAAGTCAGAACACAATCAAACAGTAGCATGTAAATAGAAGAAGGTAAATTGCGCTATATATAAAAATGAGGCAATATACTTTTTTTACCATTTCAACTGTATATTTCTTTAATGTGCATAAATAAAAATCTCAGTTCTTTTGGGAAAAAAAATTGAAAATTGTATAAAACACGTGAGCAAGGAGACACATTGCTAGAAGTTCTCATGGACCTTGGAAAAGTCAGGCAAGTACAGGGCCTTAAAGCTAGAACTTTCTTAGATTCATGGAGGATTTGTTTCCGCTAGATGCCCAAATCTCTTCTTCCTACACTGTTGATATGTAACATGACCATGACTAGATTTTTCAGAGTCTATCTCAGATTCTCCCATGATTGAAACGTTTCTTTATACTAACCTATTGGTTCCTCAGGAAGCCCACAGAATATGATAAAGTAACACAAGGTTTAAAGTATATGCCCTTAGGTGACCTAAGCTTCAAACAACCCTCCTAGGCTAAGCACATCTCAGCCATTCCTGATTCCTGAAATGCAATGATTAGTGTCCCTTCCAAATGTGCCTCCTTTAGTCCAACACATACCCTACATGTTGTGTTTTAAAAGTTCAAGAGTTGGCGAAAAATCCATTCCCCTAGTTCAGGAAAACCCAAAGATAGCTTCATTTTCAAACATCCTCTGTCTTCTGTCACCAATGATTCAACTGAACTGCACTTGATGACTGTTTTGGTCACTGGATCTTGCAGGCCCTGAGCATACTTTTCCACAATCCCAGCCATATGTTTATTCATCCAAGGCCTGAATGCAACACATTGTCCAGGTCTTTGGCTTGCCTTTCTGGATTGGTTTACTCTGGTGGCCTTGACTATGAGAGATGGGCTTCAAATGTGTTCCTCAGCCAGGGCATCATTGCTGCCATTCTACCAGAAATATCCCCTGAGTAATTAGAAGCCAGTATAAGAGAGTAGACTGAAACACTGAGAATTTCACAGCAACTATCCCTTGCCACTCTAACTATTGGGGTGTGTGTAGGTCTCTGTGTGTTTGTGCATGTGTGGGTGCCATTTCTTAAATATATGTTCTTTATTTTCATACCATAAGAAATGGACAGAGTGAAAATATCAATCATGTTTTGAAAATTAAAGTGAAAATAACCTTGTACTGGTGACTTCTGATAATGAAAGTGCTGGGAACTATATTGACAGACCCTGAAATATTTTTATAAAATAACTGGGTCCATTGGAACCAAATATTTTGACTTTCTGACCTTAGACAAGTGAATCAATAGGAAATAAGCCCCTGCTTCTCATGTAGTAACAGTGGGAAAGATTGATCCCAAGAGAGGAAGATCATTCTAGGAGGACTGAATCCTTTTCCTTGATTAGAAATAATGAGGCTGGGCATGGCAGGAGTTTGAGACCAGCCTGAGCAAGAGCAAGACCCTGTCTCTACAAAAAAAAAAATAGAAAAATTAGCCGGGCATGGTGGCACACACCTGTAGTCCTAGCTACTCAGGAGGCTGAGGCAGGAGGATCCCTTGAGCACAGGAGTTTGAGGTTGCACTAAGCTATAATGATGCCACTGCACTGTAGCTGGGGCAACAGAGTGAGACTGAAAAGAAAAAAAAAAAGAAAAGAAAAAAGAAATAACACAGGATATAACTCGCTCGTTCAGATCATGCTTTGAGACTTGCAAAAGTTTTCAGAAAATGTAACCAAAGTGGAAGCTCCAAGTAGACAAGCCATGGAGAAAGAAGGGTGACTACTAATCACATGTCACAGAACCTTCAATAAATGGATCTCTGTTTCAATACCCTGAGAATTATGAATCAACATTCATTGACCCATATGGATGGGCTAAGGAATACTAGGATATACTGCAGTTCTGCCCATTTCCCTCCTCCACATGTGCAACCACCTTCTCCATTACATCACTATAGCTTTATTATTATAAGAAAACTAAATCAGGAATCACTCTTTAATGTAAAGATGTGAGACACCCAACACTTAGGTTTTGACTCAGAACAGGTTGGAACAGAGCTCATATTAATCCTGTGATTATGGAAAAACTACATTTTAACTGCACATGGTCTCTGTAGCATGGTGTAGTCATAGTTCTCACATGGAAGCTTATGACTGCAAAATGAAAATAGCATAAACTGCTATAAAGAGATGAAATTGTCTATTTAGTATTTTCATCTTTCCCAGTGTCCCTGGATGAGCTAACTGTGGCATCCAAGAAGCCTAGAAATCCAAGTTCTTTGAAAAATATTTAGAATTGTTTGACTGTATGATAACAATCAAACCCTCTACGTTAACCCCAAAGTTATAGCCACAACAACAGATAATTAGCCAGAGTGCTCAAGGACACTTACGGGTTAAGGAAATATTGAGGAGCATACGGAAAAGTTAATGTGAAAGGAGAGGAGATCATCTTTCTTTTTTGGTCTGCTTATTTATTGCTACATAACAAATCATTATACAACTAGTGGATTACTAAAACAATTTATTATTAACTATTATCTCTTACAGTATTATAAAGTCAAAAATTTGGGCGGGGCTTGGTGAGACAATTTTTCTGCTCCATGTAGCTTTGACATGATGAATTCATGGTATTTAGCTGGTCAGTGGGCTGGTCTGGAGAATCTAAAATGGCTTCACTCACATGCCTGCCAACTTGACAGGAAAAGCTGGGTTTAGCTGGGTCTCTCTCCCTATCTATGTTGTCTTTGCACATGTTCTCCCAACAGAGTGTTGGACTTATATGGCAGCTCTGAGTTCCAGGAGGAAGGAAATGGTAATAGCTACTCCTTTGATAGGTTAGGCCTGGAATATGGCATAATATTACTTCCTCTATGTTCTATTAGTCAAAGCAGTCACAGGCCAGCCCAAATTTAAGGGCAGGAAATGTAGAGTTGACCTCCCCATGGAAAGTGCAACAAAAAATGTGTGGTCATTTTTAATCTATTGCATCTCTCTTTGGTAGAGGTTGCTCAAGCCTAAATGTTAGCCACAGAAACAAAAATCATGATGACAGAACCATTCACAAGGCCAGAATTCTTGTGGATGGTCCACTCAACAAAGACTTCAGAGCTCTAGCACTGATTATAAAAGCCTTAGTTAAATCTGGTTAAACCCAAACTGCACCACATCCAAACACCTATAAACAAAGGCATTTTTCTAGTTGTTCTGAGGGGAGCTGACCTTTGATATGAAGAAGTGTTTGATCATATGGATTTTGCCTGGAAACCTTTGGAGGTAAAGTTTAAATCTTTTCATTTATGAAAACCTATGGGAGAAATTGGAAAGGATCCAGAGATGATCAAGTGAATAGATTAAAGGATAGGAAATTAGTTCTCTGAACAAAAATGAAGGAGTTCAGGTTATTGAGATACAACAAAGGAAGCTATCCAAGCTTAATAGATGTCTTCAAATATATGAGAGGATATCCTTAGTAGGAAATGAAGCAGTTGCTCCACTTAGGGTTGTTGTAAGAGGAAATGACTTCCATTGAAACAGATAAAACAGGGGTAGAAGCTTTCTGTCTATTAGAGAATCAAAGAGCTTGAAACCAAATATTTTAAAAGTAAAAGAGGTTTTATCAGTTTTTGGAGTTAGTATATTATCATTGAACTCTAAATTTATGGAAAAAATAAACTAAGTAACAGAGCGAAAGATCGAGCATATACACGCAAATGTGATGTGGCCCCTGATTGCTTACAGTCTGTTTGGGAAGACAGTAAATGTGCATTAAGTAAATATGAAAGGTAACAGAAAATTTATTAACATATATGAGCCCTCACCTGGGAAGAGCTGCCCTAAATGGGCTGCCCCAGGACCATATTTATTTCCTCTCTATGAAATATTCATTCTGTCTTCCTTTTGGATGCTTCAGAGGCTTCCTTTGCTTTTAGTTGTAGGAAGAGTTATGGAAAGAAGGAGAAGGGAGAAAGCTCCCCCTAAATTCTTCAAAAATACTCTCCATTAATTTATTGGATACTGCTAAACACCCACGCACCAGACAGGAAATGTGGGGGATGGTGAGTCATCATAGCAGTTATGGAAACAATAAATAGGAAAGAATACGGACAGAAATATCCAATAAATATCCCTTCTCCCAACCTGCTGAATTGGCTGTGTCTTCATAACTGAAGGAGCCTCAAACTTCTCCTCACTCAACACTAGTCCTTATTTTTCACTCTTAGGACACCCTAGTTTGCATCCTGTTTTTAAGTTTTTAGATCATAGAAGCATCCACTTACTTTCCCAGTTCCTTCTCCTCTTGCCCTTGCCCTAGGGGATACCCTTGAACCAGAAAAATGCTCTAGGGAAATTGTAACTTTTGTAGTGGTAGAGAATGAAACAAAGAAGATTCTCTGTTTCCCCTGCCGAGCCTCTGGAGGTAAAGTGGAGGGTGTAGCAGGAGGGGAGGTTCTGAACATACATGCTTTCCCGAAGAAACAAGAGCTACCAGTTATTTACTGGTTTCAGTGCAAAAAGTGCTTTATATATCTTAGGTTAAATCATAAGAAAATTCTCATTTTTTAAGCTCCAAAAAGTTGAATCTTGGCAATTTTCATATGATTCAACCTAAAAATATTACATTATCCTTTAATCCTTTTAACAAATCCAGGATGAGGATATTATTAAACTTCTTATACATAACACATTTAACAAAACCGAGGCCCTGAGAGTCTAAATAAGCTGCCAAAGATCTCATAGGTAGTAAGAAAAGGAATTAGCATATTAACAGAGTTTTATTCAATTCAAAACCCCATCCACTATGCCCATTATAACTGTTGGGTTGGCAGTCCATTCTCGGTTCTTGGTGTGCTCTTGGCCAAAGAATGACCAGACACAGTGATAGTAGGCCAGCACAAAACAAAGTTTATTGAGGAAGAACAAGGTAGGTTCAGAGCAAGAGCAAGATACATTCACCAGGGACAATCGATGGGCCCCCTGTCATAACAAGAGGCTCTGGTTATGGTCTGGGGTTTTATATTGTCTGGATTGGGCCCTCCTTGTGGTTCAAACATCACTATTGAACCACTTTGATGGACAGTTAATGACATGATAATTAGCCTTAGGTTACGCTAGGTCATTTTCCAGACCCTATTGTGCCTGGGCTGTCTGGACCATGGGCTGGGGAATTCCCTGCACTCTTTGCAGATTGGCAGAGCATTCTTCTTACCCCCAGGTGTGGCAATTGCTCAAGGCAGCACCAAGGCGAGGGGCCTGCTTTTGTCCCTAGGAGAGCCAGAGGTCCCTCACTGTCTACCTAATATAACTATGCCATGTTGATATCCATTGATATTTTAAATCAAGTATGTTTTATTTTGCATACTTTTGGAAAGGCTTCTTTTTATCTTAAGCATACATTTCTTCACTATTTTTTCATTAGATAATCTTACCGGAGTTAAACGGTTATATTCTCAGCAGTCTTTGTGAATACAAGTACCTGACGTTAGACAAGTGCTGGGGTTCAGAAACTGATACCCCAAAATATGGCATTTTGAAATGCTGAATTGAACAGGCTTTAAGATCTCTCTGACACTACTCCTTACCAGCTTTCCAAATCAAGGATGAAGTTGTTTTCTGAATTTCCTTCATCTGACTAAAGTCGGGAGCCAAAAGAACAATTGGTTTTTTTTCCTTCCCCTCCCTATAAAACCAGGAATGTAACCACACCTGAACAGACACTTTCACAAGATAATGTCTGTGTCTCAGGCTCATTTAAATTCCAAAGAGACTATTTACAAGTTAATCTCTGTTCCCAGATCCATTCATTCTCCCTAGTGATTGCCGTTTACTGCCCCTCAACAAAATTTCTTTTCTCTCCTCTCCCAGAACTGTTTTGCCAGGATGGTATATTAGCTTCTGAACCCTGTTGCGGGGGCTGGGTAATCACCTGTGGTTCTCCCCATGTACATGTTAGTAATAAATTTGTATACCTTTTCTCCAATTAATCTGCCTTCGTGAGTTGGTGTTTCAGCAAAACTACTGAGGGTGAAGGGGAAGCTTTCCCTTTGCCCCTACAAAAGGAAGTGTATGGACCCTGCTAAATGAGTACAAACACTAATAAAGTCAGTGAAAGAAAAAACATCAACAAAAGTTGGCCATGGACATTGAAAATTTGGATTACTGCCTGATCTGGGATATATGATTATAAAATAGAGATAAATCCTGTCAGCTGTGATTCAGATTCAAGTTATCAGTTCATTAGGTCAAATTGGTGCCTGTAGCTGTCTGAGCTATGGCATTTAGAAAGAGGGAGAGAGACCCAAACTACAGGCAACAGAAAAAGGCTTCAAAGAGATCTAAGAGCTTAGACAAATACGTCTAGTTCTTAATATAAAAGAGGAACACATTCTTGGGGTTGGTGGTGGTAAGAGAGTGGTTCTAACTGTAGGCAGTATGTAAAAGTCCAGTCAGATATAATTTCATTCGGGTGGGGCAATACCCTGTTCATCTTTGAAGCCCTAACAGAATGGCTTTTCATAATGGGCACTTAATACACAGATAATGAATTGAATTGGTTTCTAGGAAACAAACTGTTCCTGACAGCAGAGGTTAAAAATTAACTTCTTTGATTGCATTTTTAAGTTCCAAAGGCTTGGGAAGTGAGGATAGAGAAGAAAGAATAATTAGAAACTTGAGTGCCAACTAGTTCATGTATCTGATATTTGTTCAACATACCTCTTAATTGAATAAAAATGTCACGAGGACAATGAAAGAAAAAATCCAGCTTCTAACCATTAACTAAGTTTCAGTTTAAGTTACAATGCTGGCTAGAGAAAAAAAAAATAGATATGTAGTGTCATTACTCAGAAATAATAACTTACTGATTTAGATAATATAGTTTTTTAATTATTTATTTAAAGGTAAGACTCTGATTCATGTCATGCTTTTTAAGGCCTAGTTGTGGTTTTCAAAAAATGTTGCCGTGGGCAGAGGTAAAACAGATCTGCTAAAAGCTTTGAAGCTTGATTTGAAGAAAAGAGTTTTATGGGAAAAAAAATCTTCTATCCTTGAGAAAAATCAGCAAGATTACTTAAGGGAGTTTATTGCTTTTGCTTATGACATATACCTTAGTTTCAAAGAAAAATTTAACTGATGTTAAAAGTTATAGCAGGCCATTGTTTTGGACTATGTTTCTGCACTAGGCACCAACAATCTAGACTAAAAATCAAAATGGAGTCACCCATGCTAAATTTCCACATCACCAAACTCAAACTGAGTTCTCATCTGACTGGAGAAATCACCAGAAAGAGGTAACACTCAATTTCCCAAACAGGCCAGTTTAAATCTTCAATCAGCATAATAATGAAGTTCCCTCTGCTTTAATACTTATAAAAAAGAAGTAATATGATGTTAACTAATCAGTTATTTTTCTATTGTTTCATCATTCATTCGGTCCCTGTCTTATAAGAAAAGCAGCTTTGAAATGACTAATACATTTTTTGTTCTTCTACTTTCTTCAGCCCTTCTCTGTCTTCACTCTTTCTACTCATCTCATTGGAAAACATTCTATTTTATGGATGGAGGTGTTGCCCAATTCTATAATTGAAATAAAGCAAATTGAGATATTTAAACTAAATTTGTTGTAAATTTGTCCTTTGATACTGTTTTCATATATATGTGCAGGAGTGGCTACACTTATATCAGACAAAATTGATTTTAAGTCTAAAACTGTCTCTAGAGACAAAAATAGTCATCATATAATGACAAAAGGGTCATTTTAACAGGGACATATAACAATTGTATTATAAATATATATATGCCCAATATCAGAGCACCTAAATACATAAAGTAAATATTGACAGATCTGAAAACAGAAATTGACACCAACATAATAATAGTAGGACACTTCAATATGCCACTTACAATAATGGATAGAACATCTAGACAGAAAATCAATAAATAAACAGCTGACTAGAACAAGATTATAGACTAAATGTACCCAACAGACATATATAAAACTTTCCACCCAACAGCAGAAGAATACACATTCTTCTCAAGTGTACACAGAACATTCTCTGGGAGAGATCATGTTAGGTCACAAAACAAGTCTTAACAAATTTTAGAATATCAAAATCATTCCATGTATCTTTTCTGACCACAAAAGAGTGAGACTAGAAATCAATAACAGTAAGAAAAATGGAAATTCACAAATACATGAAAACTAAATATATTCTTGAACAACAATTGGGTCAAAGAGAAAATCAAAAGGGAATTTAAAAGTATCTTGAGACAAAAAAAATTAAAATGCAATATACCAAAAGCCATGGGATTCAGAAAAAGCATTACTAAGAGGGAAGTGTGATCTAAGAGACCAAAATAGATACCCCTTTATCAACTAAGACAAAGTCTAAGGTTAAGAAAACAAAAGTCACCTATGGGTCAAGTGTTCAGGGCCTGGCTGGTATGGCAAATTTCTGAATTCCTGTGGCAATAAGAAAAACCATAGTCTTACTAAACTTTCTAACAACAGGATCTATCAGGCAAATTATTAGACCCCTCATAACTCTGATTTACAACTCAGACCACTACAACTCTGATTGGACAGAGGACCCACCTTACAAACATTCTTTTCTGATAACCAACTGCAGACCTTAAGCCAGTTTCAGCCAGCTTATAGAGGCAGCCCATAAACTGTTTTTGTGTCCTATAGGAACCTCTTTTTTTTTTTTTTTTTTTTGAGCTAGGGTCTCCCTTTGTTGCCCAGGCTAGAGTGCAGTGGTGTCACCATCACAGCTCACTGCAACCTCATACTCCTGGGCTCAGGCAATCCTCCTGCCTCAGCCTCCCAAGTAGCTGGGACTACAGTGTGCACCACCACACCTAGCTAATTTTTTTTAATTTTTGTAGAGCCGGGGTCTCACTTTGTTGCTCAGGCTGGTCTCACATTCCCGGCCTCAAGCAATCCTCCAACCTCGGCCTCCCAAAGTGTTAGGATTACAGGCATGAGCCACCTCATCCACCGTTAGTTTACCTTTTGATGTAAAGAGCCAAATTCCACCTAATTTAAATATTAAAACCCCACCCTAAAGTGGACATAGGATGTATGTTACATGTATGTTTATATAGTGTGCATGAGCCCAACTCCTCTCATAAATGTGTATAGCTCTTCCCTAGAATCTGCTTAATATATATGACTCTGTTGTCCAATATGGACCCTGTGAGGCATAAAACCCAACCTGCTCATTCCCTCTTTGAAGAGAGAGTACCTTTGGTCCATATTGGAGACTACCTTTTCCCGATTTGCAAAATGATATCATAAATAAAGCTTTCCTTTCTATTATTTAGCCATCCTGGTGGTCTTTTGAACAATAGAAGCCATAAATGCCTAACTTAAACAGGAAGAAATATCACAAACAAAAAACCTAGGGTTATACCTCAAGGTGCAAGAAAAAGAACAATCTAAGCCCAAAGTTAGCAGAAAAAAGGAAACAATAAAGGATGGAGAAGAAATAAATCAAATAGAGAATATCAAAAAAACAGAAAAATATCAACAAAACTAAGAGTTGGTTTTTGAAAAGATAAACAAAATTGACAATCCCTTAGCTAACTAAGGGGAAAAAAAGAGAGAGAGAAGACTCAAATAAATAAAATCAGAAATGAAAACAGAGACTTGACAACATATGTCACAGAAGTAAAAATGGGTCATAAAGGATTATTACGAGCAATTATATGCCAACAACTGGATAACCTAGAAGAAATGTAAAAATTCCTAGAAACATACAACCTATTAAAATGGAATCAAGTAGAAGAAGAAAGCCTGAACAGAACAATAGCAAATCAGGAGATTGAATTACTAATCAAACATCTCCCAGTAAAGAAAAGCCCAAGTTAAGATGGTTTCAACTAAACATTTAAAAAAGAATTAATACCAATCCTTCTTAAACTCTTCAAAAAAGAAAGATAAAGTGAACACTTCCAAACTCATTCTATGAAGTCAACATCATCCTGATACCAAAACCAGGCAAAGATACTAAAAGAAGACTACAGACCAATATCTCTGAACATAAATGTAAAAATCCTCAATGAAATACTAGCAAATCAATTTCAACAGAATATTAAAATGATCATACACAATGACAAAGTGTAATTTATCCCCAGATGTAGGGATGGTTTATCATACACAAATCAGTCAATGTGGTACAACACATTAACAAAATTAAACACATGATCATCTCAATAAACACGGAAAAAGCATTTGGTAAAGTTTAACATATATTCATAATTAACACTCTCAACAAAATAGGCATAAAAGGAATTTACCTCAACACAATAAAGGCCATTTACTAAAAAAAAAAAAAAAAAAAAAAAAAAAAAAAAAAAAAAAAAAAAAAAAAAAAAAAAAAAAAAAAAAAAAAAAAAAAAAAAAAAAAAAAAAAAAAAAAAAAAAAAAAAAAAAAAAAAAAAAAAAAAAAAAAAAAAAAAAAAAAAAAAAAAAAAAAAAAAAAAAAAAAAAAA